>JANHAO010009365.1:0-18477 GCA_026873985.1 Saraca asoca
ATGCGTGGCAGTGAAGAATTGGTTTTTAAATTGGATTCATGAGCTTAGGGATGAATAAAATAATAGCAACAGCAATAGGTAGGAAATAGGAATATAGGCGTGGGTGGAGGCAGAAGATGAATCAAATATTTTTTATGTTGTGGGATGGTGGACCACTACTGCCACACGGAGCTTCGTGCACGTATGAGTGACTTGTTTTTAAATAGAGGTCGCGCTGCAGTGAGTGACTTGTTTTTCAAACTCGGGTTTAACCAGATATTGGCCTAATTCCATTAAAGCCTGGCCTGTAAACAAAAAATGAGTTTATAAAATTAAAAATTGGGCCTAATTTTTTTATTAATGGGCAAAGCTCAATTTAACCCACCAAGCTTTGAAGCTTATGAACAGGTCTAATCTAAAGTAATGAATGATGCTATGTAATTTGGAGTCTTTTTTTCTTTTTTTGGGAAGATCTTGGGATTATTTAACAGCACCGTGGAGTAAATGATAAAATTAATGAATTAATTTTCTGACTTATTATTATTAATTATTAGATAATAGTACTCAGATTTATAATGCTATAATAATATTAAAAATCTTAATAATATTATTAGAGATTAAAGATATCATATATCCTGGCATGCCTGGTTAGGAAACTAAGGACTTAGAGATACGGAATTAATAAATAGAAAAAGATGATTATGGCCATGCAAGTTTTGTCTTATACCATAATTAGAGTATTAGTCTTTTAATTGGCACCATTGACCAATCACAATAAGTGTAATATTTTAATGGTTCAAGACACTTTATTTTATTTAAAGATCATGTTAAGAATGTGCAACAAAAAAGAGTGGAATTTTTTATTCTTATAATTGTATCACATTTTTTAATGTTCACATGAATTTTATAGGTCCTACTCTTCAATTTTATAGTTATGATAAAAATCTTAACCAATTGATAAGAAAAATAAATAGGTACAAATTTTGTACACATAAGTTAAAATTATAGTGGGAAGTTTGAAATATGAATGGATAAGTAGAATTAATTAAAAAAATTTTGAAGTTCCATCCTTATGACAAGAAATAGTAATACAAGAAGATGAATATGTGGACCAACATCATTTCTTAATTATCCATAGTTTATACATTTAACTCTCATTAAAGCAATTTATATATTTGTTGCTTAGGTCTTGGGGTTTTGAGGCAAAATGTAGTGGGCATGGAATATGCCCAATGACCATGTTGCTTTTAAGGATAAGAACCAAAAGGAGAAGGCATGTGGTGTTGGTGTGGCAAATCTTCTTAACCTTCCAAAGTGAGCAAGCATATGCATATGCATGATACCATGTTAATGGCAATGTCACACATAGAATAGAAATTTGCTTAGGTGCGACTGGGAAGGAATTATTTCAATTTTTATTGTATCGTTTTGTTGCAAAATTTTTAGTATTATTATTTATTATATTTTAATAAATTAAATATTTTAATATAATATGTGAGTAAATGTTAAAATTCTATAATGAAAATATTCTTATCATTATAATTCTATTGTAGTATAAGATTGTAATACTAATATTTATTATATTTTGAAGAATCAGATATTTTAATATTATTAATAAATGAGTAATAAAATTAAAGAGATTTGTTTCATAATTTGTTATTAATAGACAATACTAGTAATAATTTCGACGTTGAGGTATTTCTATAAATATTTTGGTGATGGAGATATTATACTTAGCTTCAGTTTCAAGTTTCTTAATTAGTTTTGGATGGCATGAAATTGAAATTGAGGCATAGAAGATTCTTGATTTATCTTTACGCATTCATTGGGAAAGTGCATATTCACATTAAACACCATTTTATTATATGTATAAAGGAAATAATATTGTACCAACCAAGAAGGAAAAATAAATTATTTTTAAAATAATAAATTTTGATTTTTTTTAACAGGTGCTGAATTTGATTCATGAACAACTAGGCTATTACTTAAAATTTTAAATTATTCAAATTAAATGCATACAAAATTATTTTTTTTTTTTACGAATATGCACATTAATCAATGATTAATTATTATGGTGAGCCACTCAAAGTCAAAGCTGAAAATGAAGTTAATGTCCTACCTAATTATGTTATTCATAATCGTCAACTGAGTAATTATTTTTTATCTCTTTAAGATTCTAATTTTTGAATCATTTTCACCCTAATCAAATAATTAATAGAAAGAGATACGTAGCATACAAAATTTTGATAATTTTTTTAAAAAATATTTAAGTAATAAAAAGTTCTGTCACTCTCACTCGCCGTTCGCCTACAAAAGAAGGCACGCATTTCATCACTCTCAGTTGCTGCTATCTCGGTCTGCTTCACCTCCTTCTAAGATCTGGTTCGTCCCTGTAAACGGTAACGTTTCGAACTTTAGATCTTCGCTTTATCTCATTGAATTAGGGTTTTCAATCTCAGGCTTCGACTGTCGCCGATTTGAAAGCTTTTTCTTTTCTTTCTGTTCTGATGTAAAATTCGTTGTTTTAGTAACGCTATATTACTTTTCAATCCCTTCTACGCATGAATTTCTTTTGAAATTTTACACTTGATTTAGATATTGTCTGTGAAGCAATCATTTGATCCATAACCGCGTGTTGATGTCTTATGCATTGGATTGATTTGGCTTTCAGAAAAACGCAGCTGAAGAGCATGGGTCGTGGAGTAAGCAGCGGCGGAGGACAGAGCTCATTGGGCTATCTTTTTGGCAGTGGAGAGGCTCCGAAATCAGCAGCAACAAATAATGTCCCAGCTGAACAGAAGACTGTAAATAACGGGACTCCTTCAAAACTTGCAGCTCCTCAACCAGTGGATTTGACCAAGCAGGTTCCTGCCGGTATCGACAGCCATAAAGCAGATGGCCAAAACACTGGCAACTTCATCACGGTACTATTTGATTCATCCCAATTTAAGTGCTTGATAGATATTTAATGTACAAAAGTGCTTTTAATTCTTATGTGATATGTCGTCAGCTGGTAAAATCTGATATAAAACGGCAAGATTTTCTGTTAAAACCTGAGAAAGCGTGGAAAATATAACTTTTGAAAACAGCGAGAATCATGATTGTGATCTAGACTCTAGAACAGATTTTTATTTGAAGAGTTATATAAGACTACTAGTATTGATATTTGCCCAACGTGTAGTAAGAATAAGATACAGCCTAGTGTTTCACTTGCTTGCCGTTTCTACTGAAGATTGATAATAGTACGCGTGTTTAAACTGTTTGATTGGAGGGATGTGATGATCTAATGTTCTTAGTTCTGTATCAATCATATGTTGATCTGCAATTTAACCTGTCTTACTTGGGAGGGATAACTAGCAACTGCAAATAAGATGCCACTCCCCAAAGCAATTCCGAGAGAATTAAAAAAACTAGATGCCCATTTAATTGAGATATTTTTTCACCCACTGCTTGTGCAAGTTCAAGAAAACATATAAATTGATCTTCGTGAGATATT
Organism: Saraca asoca; assembly: GCA_026873985.1. Lineage (NCBI taxonomy): Eukaryota > Viridiplantae > Streptophyta > Magnoliopsida > Fabales > Fabaceae > Saraca > Saraca asoca. Next base: position 3,476 of record JANHAO010009365.1, read on the forward strand.
GAAGTTGTTGGAATTTCTTTCTGCTTGAGTTTACTTTTACGAGTAGTGCAGTTAAACTTTCTTGGTTTACAACTCTCCTCACACCAATGCACTTAGCACAATAAGTGGGGCCGGGGTAATTCAAATTGTGAGATGTGTGTACTTAGGAAAGGAGTTGTGAATGAATTGAAACAAAATAAAAAATTTTCTACTTGGGCTTTGAACTGTTACTGTTCTCGAACAGCTTCTAGTTTTCTTATTTCTGGCTTGTCAGCTTAAATTGAGTTTCTTACTCTTCTGCCGCAGGACCGACCCTCAACCAAGGTCCATGCTGCCCCTGGTGGTGGCTCTTCTCTGGGTTACCTCTTTGGTGGACCTGGTGAAGGAAAGTAAAATCCTATTATGCACCCTGAATGGTTTCAATTCAAATTTAAAGCGTGGAAACATTATGCAGGATATGATGTAATATAGGCTATGGTTGTTGGGAATTGGTATTAACTCAAACGAGAATTCTTCGTGTTAGATGCTCAAAGCATCTATTACAGTACTGAGTCTGTCAGAAACAGTATTTCGATTTTCAAGTGCATATTTGCTGTTTTGTATTTTATCTGCGTTCTTGGCTATCCTTTTCACCTTGTTCTCTCTCCCATCTTGTGATTTGCTGACTGTGGCCATACTTAAGCTGGAGTTTGGTTTGAGTTTAGCCGTAAATTTATAAGTTGAGTCGAAGTGTTTATTTCTCAAAACTTCAACCTGAAGTTTCCTTTAACATTGTCACTACATATATTGTTCCACTTGCGTTTGGAAACTCATATTTCAAATTTCACATCTCACAATTTTTATAGCTAGTTTTTGGTGCAAAATTTAGTAAAGGGGCATATTCTGTCTCCACACTTATTACAACCTCATATATTATGCTTTACTATTAATTTTAAATTTTATAATAATTGGTGGATGCAATCTAATTTCACTAATTGAACTAATAGTTGATGGCTAACCAAAGAGATAAGCTTGAGGAATTTTTATTTTCTGATGTGACAGCGAGAAGTTTTTAAGCTTTATGAGTAGTTCTCTTCTTAGATTGGATTAAACAGGCGAATCTAAGTCAAGTTTAAGAATTAGGAATTTAATATATAGTCTCCCTTGATGATCAAACCTAGGGTGATAATGACAATTTCTTATCATCTAAGCCAACAAATTTTAAGTTTCAAAAATAATTGCATTGGCATAATCATGAGAAGAACCATATGAATTTTCAATTATCAAAGAACTTCCATCTAGTAACCCAATCAATAAGGCCCTTTCACTTAATCAATAAAGAATTATTTTGTCAGACCCAAAAAAAAAACCAGAGAGAGAGACAGAGAAAATTATTTTCAGATTTTTAGAAATTAAGAAAAACCACAATAAATCAGCCTATCTGCAGAAGCTGAATACCAGCATCACCTGAGATCTCCGTAACTCGGTGTCGTTTTACTTAGAATGACAAGAAGCACATGAGTGAATACCTTCACGTTGCATTCCGTCTGCCTTTGAAGCTTCCCAAATTCACCTCTCTCGTTCAAGCCAAAAATATTGAAAGTACAAATTGCAATTACACAAAAGTAAGGTAACTCATGAAAATTTTGTCAAATTCTGCTGCTTCACACAAAACAACTTCCAATTCCAAACCAATCGATGTGGGACGTATAAATTGGCTCTACTTTTGCTTTTCATTAGTTAACCTTCAGAAAGGTGAGTGAAGTTTCTGGTATACTAGCAGAAAAAATTAATGTATTTTGAAGTAAGCTTGGCTGGATATGTGCAATGTGGGGATGTGGAAAATAGAAAATAGAGTAAAAGTGCAGATTTATATGATATATTTGTTTTATTGATTCGATAAAAATTTAGTAATAGATAAGTTGTTTAACCATAATGGATAGAGTGTGAAGTGAAATGTTTAAGGGCTAATTTTAAAATAAATATAGATCTTTAAAAAAAAAAAAAGGCGAAACACATTTTATAATTAAAAATAATGAGAATTTTGGGATAGTCCTCTCATAATTATTAGAGACCTCTGTCTACTGTCAAAGCATCACACAGTATTACCAAATAGAAATCTTAGACATTTTTTTAGCACATTAAATCTTATTAATTAAATCAACTCTCTTTTGTATTAGAATCTAATTTTTACTTGTTTAGCATGCGGCGTAAAATTTTTACTTCTTGATTATTAGTGGAAAAGATAGAAATTGGATTATTGAAACTCATCATTAATCCTCTTGGTATCATTGAAGGTAGAGTAAACTTTATGAATGATGAAAAGCAAAAAATGATGAATATATGGAATTAGAAAATAAAAAAAAAAATGGGTACATGATCTAAAAAGAGACGTCCCCATACGTTTTTGCAATTTTTTAAAAACTTTATCATAGGTGGATTAAAAATAGCCAATTAGCAAAGAAACCTCACGTTGTTTTCCACACTTTATTAGAAGAAATTTTTGCCAGAATTGTCCAATGTGATTTTGAGGAGAAGGATAAATATAGGACATATAAAATTTATTAAAACATATAAAATTTACATTTATTATTGTATTTATTTCTTTCTCCTGAATTACGGTAAACTCAACCACACAAGAATTTTTCCTTCCTTCATCATTTTATGCTTTCTTCATTATTTTCACTCCTCCATTTCCTCCCTATCAATCACAAGACAACACTGTAATAGGAAAAAGCAAAGACTTGTTACTATAAACACATGGGTAAAACGAACTTGCTCGAGCTTAGTTTAAGTGGTTGAGGTGAATAAAGATTCCAGTTGAACATCTCAAGCGTTGAAGCCGTGATAAACAGCTTGTATGATGTAAAAGAAAAAAAGGTAATAACAACTCCAATATATACGAACCTTGTAATACAAGTACTTCAATGTCTCTGTTTATAATACTTTACAAAATTGTTCATGAAAACAGAAATTTCTGGGAAACTTCTCAGGTTCTATAAATATCCACCATCAAGAAACACTCTGTTAAATCTTCATATTCCCTTATCTCTGCTTCCAGCCAATGATCAATATGCCACAGGCTAACATTGAACAGCTCTTACACTTCCTCTCAATATGCATCCTAAGTTTCATCAACCAAGGCACTTCCTCACTCTCTACTGCTTTCTTGGAGGACCCATATTCATGGGGTCTAACCATACCCATCAGTTTATACTTCAAATTTGCACTTGAGCTTCATGCTCACCTCGGAATCTTTGTCGGGATCGGACTACCCTCTGCGATCTACTGGTCATTCAAGCGAGAGCCGATAGATTGGTACTGGGAGACAATCTTAGATTTCAACATTGAGTTTCTGAAAACCGGCTGCTTTAACTTCATCATCGGTGTGGCACATTGGCTGGTTCTGAAGCTGCTTCATCATTTCCACGAGCGGGCAAAGCAGAACAAAAGGTTATCCAGTTGGCCGGTGCTAACCAGATTGGAAGCAACAAAATTGTTGGAGCACCCTTTACTTAGGCCAATACCAGCTAGTGACTTGTTTTTGAAGATATTTGAATTGTTGAGTGTATTCTTTTACAATGGGAATATAATGCTCTTGGGCTGGGGCCTCTCTGGGATGGAGTACAGTCCTGATGTTGGTAAAGGAATATCTTGGGTTAGCTTGGGCAGTGCCATGTTTGTGTGGATGAAGGCTTGTCTCAAGTTACTGGCAGCGCCACCAGCTCCTGAAGAGAAGCCATACAAGGGAGCAAAGGATCAAACTATCGATCAAAGTGTCGGGGCTGGGGGCGAGGACAAGGCAATTTGCTTATCATTAGCAAAATGCTGAGTTATAGCCTATGTGATTATTAGAAGGTTAGTAAATAAGGTGAAGATTATGATGCTTAAAATGTAATAGGTAGTGTAAGTGTCATGCATGGTTTAAGTTTACCTTTATTTCTCACTCCTTCTGCGCTACTTGAGCTACATCTGGGCGTATGTATCTAGATTGTATGCATCAAATATTGTAACTTAGTTATTTGTAGTTATGTGATTAATCTCTCAATAATAATTAAATAGATGTCATTCAGAAAATCTAATCATACTATACAGAGTTCAATAACCGTACATCAGAACAAAACTTAAATCCCTGCCTTTCATTCAAACAATTTCAGTTACAGAACTTGAGCATATTACAACTAACTGTAATAAGGAAAAATACCCTAAAAGTGATCACCCCAACAAAGTAGATACACCTCGTTACTTCACAAGATACGTGGTTAAGGAACAGCAGGAACAGGAACAATACCCCATTGTCTGCGAACATCTTCCAAGTCTTCATGAAAGTGCCGCTCATAGTATATGCACATAAGATCAGTACATTGCATACCAGCACGAATGGCCCATGGGAAGTAGTGCTGAAAAAACAATTTTCTCTGCTTGTCACTGAATCTCGCTGTACCCCCTACAACGGAAAGCATGCACATAGGAAGGTACATCTGCTCAAACTCAATGACCTTCAGTGCTGCTTCCCCAATCAAATTAGTTGGAAGGCCAAAAAGGGTATGCCAGAAGTCGTGCACTTCACGAGCCCGCATGGCCACATAGGCCAGTTCATCTGTATCCATGAACCGCACTGGGGGTCGATCATCTGGTGAAAAATTCCTGGATCCCATAAATTTAGCATAGGCAGCACCAAATGTGTTTCCTGGTAGGTCCCAAGCGTGTCCCACATTTGCAGATAAGACTCGAGGACGTTCTAACAATACTGCCTATAAAATGATTACGAGAGAAAATGGATTGGTAATGGCTATGTAACATTATGCCTCAGACAGAAACAGATGTTCCCTTCCCTTTGAGCATAGCAGAGAAAGCTTATTAGGTTCTGGCTTCAATATAAGAATCACAATAACTACTTTTAACCATGTTCATCTTTCAAGGCCCTTTGGAAAGAATCAACTATAATGTGGTCCAAAGTCCAGCCAGAAATAATACATAATATAACATGTGATGGAAGGTTGCTTGGGAATATTGTATAATCACTTTTATAATATTATATAGTCATGGGGACAGTTTAGCCCTGCTTGAATTGGGTATATGTAAAATATTTTTCGCTGATATTTAAAAAAGGGGAGACCATGATCCTTAGGCTTCTTCCTCTTGGGTAAAACGCATGGTAATACATTGTTGAAACATTTTCAAATGCACTCATGTCCATATACACAGATCACAAAGATATTAGCAGATGATCCTAGTGGGATGACACTTTTGGACTTTGATATACTTCATAATCTGTTAATAATGTTTCATAATGTGTATGTGACATGGTTCAAGAAAATTCAGACCAAACACTATGAAGAATCACTCTACATTGGACTAGCGGTATACAACAACACAAACAGACTCCAGACAAATATATTATTCAATTCCGACAACCCATCTGAAATCCCTCTGAAGTTCATTTATCTCAGTCATAGTAATGTCCATATCCACGTAAAATATTCATCAATGAAAAGAATAAATGATCATCATAAAATGCAGTCTACAAAAGTCCATCAATATCGCAGAATATTCCAGAAGGAAGTGTGATATTGTTTAATGTTTTTATGTTCATATTCTCTCCTGCATTGCCATCATTTCAATTATAAACAGAAGGCTAACTACTTCATTTTTTTTATTTCTACAAGAGAAATGTATATTTCAAAATCATGAATCATGATCACGGGGAACATAGTATTGTCACATAGCCATTTAACAGGTGATTAAAGGCCCTTTTGCAAACTTCATTTTTTAAATTGAAAGATGCAAGTTGGCCTACTAAAAATAATTTGTCCAATTATACTTAGAGTAGAAATTTACACAAACATCAAAATGGAAGAAATTTTCATTCAGTAAGTTGGAAGTGTTGAATAACAGTTAGCATGGACAATAGGAAAAGAGACATACCCTGCCTTCTGGGCTACTCGTCATCCTTTCAAAAACCCTCTCAAAGGCAGGTTTTCCAGTTGTCTCTCCAAGAGCCGCAATTAAATCTGCTCTTCGTGGGTCTAGCAATGCACCAACTGCTGAACCAAGTGCCACAGCAGCCTGTTGCCACCCATTAAGCCTGACCCGAGCACATTGTATCATTGCAACCAAAACCTGACCAAAACAAATATTCAATTTCACATTCACTTGCAGATACCCAAAATACACAAAATCTAATATCAAACAGGGAATTCTGATACGCACAATTGCCTTTCCAATGTTCGACAGTTCTTTCAAAATGAAACAGTCATCTCCTTTTCTTTATACAGACACATAAAACAGTATCAAAATACTCTCCTCAGTGCCAATTAGTTAAAATTCTTTCCTTGTATCGAAAATTGTCACTGTCTTTTCGTACTTCCCCGCTCCACCTTTTTCACTGTTTTCCTTCCTTCCCTACTCAATCCATTTAAGCTTCAAGGATTTTATTTTTTCTGCAATACATGGTATTGTTATTTTTTCTTTAAAAAAAATATTTGGCATTTGACAATTCATAAGCTTTTTTGTTCCATAAAGGACAACCTATACTCTAAAAGTACTGTATAATTTCAATATGCATATTGCAGCATTCGAAATCCCAATCCTTTGAAATAAGCCTTTAATTTCCTTCTTCAAATCAAATCATCCCTTCACGGTGCTACACAACACATCTTGCACAGACACAGACATCAAAATTGGCGAAAACGTGCAAGCTTGCCTAATTGTGAATGCCACCTACTAATTAACAGGAAGAGGAGGGAGAAAATCCTTCACAATCAAACTAAATTAATAGGCACAATCAGAAGAAAAACTAATCAAGCAGTTTGATAAATTATGCACGAAAAAGAGAAATAATGGGAGACTATCAGTATGATCATTTCGAACCTGGAAGAAGCACCCCACGGCGTTCAGATGGAAGCGAAGAAAGAGAGAGTCGTCCTGAGCCGGTGGCAGCAGGTGCCCTTAAGTGCGCGAATTACAATTACAGAGTTACGAATCGGCCGTTGATGAGTAAAAAAATTAAAAAAAAAAGGGGAACCACGAATCGTGTAGTGTATGATTATTTTCAGAGAAAAAAAAAAAAGCAGCTAGCAAGAATTGAGTAAATAAATGAATTTATTTACATGTAAATTTTGTAAAACTTAGGACAAAATTTGTCCTGACACATTGTGAAAAACTTTTATACATTTTAAAATGTTTTATTAAAAATTATGATTTTGATATAAATTTAAATAATAAAATTATAATTTTTATATATTTATTACATATAAAATTTATACATTATTATATTTTTATAAAAAATTATAAAATTTTATATAAAAAATTAAATTATTATATTAAACATTCATAAAAATTTATCAAAATTTCAAATATTCACATTAGTATTGCCCAAGAATTTAAGATTTTTCTTTTCAAATCCTCTACTTTTTTTTATTTTTTATATATAATTTTAATATTTTGTTTGGAATCAAATTTTTTAATATTAAATTTATTTCATTTCAATCGAAATTATTTTAATTATTTGTAAATAAATTTTATTATTTAAAATTATGTAAAAGATAATAATCTCAATTTATTTATAGAGAAATTTTTATGTCTGAAATATATTAAAAATATATAAAATTTAATTAAAAATAAATTTTGATATAAATTTTTTTATATCGTATGTGTGTAGTAAATATATTAAATTACAATAAAATCATTGATAAATTTAATTTAAAATTTTTTATAATAATATAAATATAATTAAAAAATTATAAATAAAATATATTTTTTTTTCACTTCATTTCAAATCCCATTTAAAACTGGAGATAATTTCAAAATGTGGTGAAATCTTTTTAACTATTTGAAACAACTTGTTTATTATTAACCATGGTTAAGACTTTTTAACTACACCACCAACGGACTTCTATATAACCACCAACCAACTCCCACGCTCTTCATCTGCCCGCGAAACACTAGCTCTTCTCCTTCTCTTTCTCGAATCAAAAATCACGCAGTGAAAACCATTTCCCCATCACCCAAACAGAAGCGAGAAAATCACAATGTCACCGGAATACCACCTTCTCTTTTTTCCCGACCTTCTTCAGCGTCCTATTCTCAATTTCGAAGCTGTTTTCTGTGCTTTGTTTTTCACGCTGGTCTTCTTTTTCTGGCTCTCTCCCGGTGGACTCGCCTGGTCTTTCAGCAAGACCCGAACTGGGCTCGCAATCCCGGGCCCTTCGGGTCTCCCATTTACTGGTTTGCTCTATGTTTTCACTGGGTTGACGCCACACCGAGCTTTGTCCAAGCTGGCTCGGAGCTTCCACGCTGAGCCATTAATGGCTTTCTCGGTGGGGTTGACTCGGTTCGTAATTTCCAGTGAACCAAACACGGCGAAGGAGATTCTGAACAGCTCGGCTTTTGCTGATAGGCCTGTGAAGGAGTCGGCTTATGAGCTTCTCTTTCACAGAGCAATGGGTTTTGCTCCTTATGGTGAGTACTGGAGGAACCTGAGGAGAATCTCTGCTACCCATTTGTTCTGCCCAAAGAGAATCGCTGGCTTTGAGGTTTTTAGAAGTGAAATGGGTAGGAGAATGGTGGAGGAATTCAAAGCTTCCATGGTTGAAAATGGTGAAGTTAAGGTGAAAAAGGTGCTTCATTTGGCGTCTTTGAACAATGTGATGATGACAGTGTTTGGAAAGAGTTATGACTTTGGAGAAGATGATGGCAATGGCGTTTTGCTTGAAGAATTGGTTAGTGAAGGGTATGAGTTGCTGGGGATATATAACTGGAGTGACCACTTTCCTCTCCTGAATTGGCTTGATTTGCAGGGTGTGAGGAGAAGATGCAGATGCTTAGTCTCAAAGGTGAATACTTTTGTTGGAAAGATCATAGAAGAGCACAGAATGAAAAGAGCTTCCGGTGATTATCCTGTGGGAGGTTTAGGTGATTTTGTTGATGTTTTGCTTGATTTGGAGAAAGATGACAAGCTCAGCGATTCTGATATGATAGCTGTTCTCTGGGTAACCATTCTTTAATTTCTTCTTAAACTTTTCTAGCATGTAGCTTAAAACCCATTTAAGTTTGTAATTTAGTTGTTGCTTTCTTCATTATTCTCTGTTGTTGATGTCATAATAATGTTATTATTACTATAATAGTAATATTAGTCACTTAGTCTATAAGAATCAATAAATTTCTATTAGCTTTTTCTGTTTCAACTTTCAATTATCTTCATTTATTATGGTAATAAATGGGAATTATTAATCTGTAATACAGGAAATGATCTTTAGAGGAACTGATACAGTGGCCATTTTGCTGGAATGGATTCTAGCAAGAATGGTTCTACATCCTGAAATACAATCCAAAGCTCAATTTGAAATAGATGAAGTTGTTGGAAAGTCCAAGCTGGTTTCAGATTCTGATATTCCTAATCTCCATTATCTTCAATGCATTGTGAAGGAGGCTTTGAGGGTGCACCCACCAGGACCACTTCTTTCATGGGCTCGCCTTGCTGTGCATGATGTTCATGTTGGTGATAAGCTCATTCCTGCAGGTACCACAGCCATGGTGAATATGTGGGCCATTACTCACAATGAGAAAATTTGGAAAGAGGCAGAGAAGTTCAAGCCAGAGAGGTTTATGAAAGAGGAAGTGAGCATAATGGGGTCTGATTTGAAGTTGGCTCCTTTCGGGTCTGGCAGGAGGGTGTGTCCGGGAAAAGCCATGGGTTTGGCCACTGTTCATCTCTGGCTTGCTCAGTTGCTTCAGAGCTTCAAATGGATGCCTTGTGAAAGTGAAAATGGTGGTGTGGATTTATCTGAGTGTTTGAAGCTGTCCATGGAAATGAAATCCCCACTGGTTAGCAGGGTTGTTCCTAGGCTTGGTTAACCTTAAAACCAAGCATGCTATAGTTTTATTCATTTTCTTTCGCGAAGTCTCACTACACTGATTATCATTTTCGCTAAGGGATTCGCAAATGATTCTATGTCTTTGAGTGAGATGAAGTGAACAAAAACGAATGAACTCGCATTTTATAAGGCCAATAAGATGTAGGATTTGCTTTATTTGCTTGCATGTTGGTGTGTAGGGTACAGAACTTCAGATCATAGGTTTTTGGATTCTAAATGCGCCTTACTTAGCAGACTGAATGTTTGAAAAAAATAGTAAAAAAAAAAGTAGCTTTCTTTTCATGTATGCAAGCTGGGATGATCTTCGCATGGAGCTTCATTATGATGTATTAATGTAAATATATGCTATTTGATATAATAATATTGTGAATTGACATATACCTATCTGCTTTTAGCTTTCTTGCTCATGTCTATATTCAGTATTAGACATTACTGTCGCGGACAAGTTGGTAGAATCAATGTCTTTTTCTTCTTTACTTTTTAACTGTTACATGTTGACGAAATGTGATTGAAATCAGATACAATCATCCTTTTTATCGTCGGTTTGTCTTTTCCTTATTCTTCTTTGTTTTTGGTTCCTTGCAAAGATTTGCTGTTGGGTAGTGTGTTCCAACCATTAATAAGGTGGAAGACACTGCCAATTCTCGTTGTTTGTCAGAGGAGAGTGAGAGGTGGGGAAGAGAAAAGGTTTTTGGTATTAACTGTATGACTATCTCAACGTATATAAATTTGTATGATAGAATTTTTTCTAATAAATTTGACACCATAATTAGTGTAGAACTTTTTATTCTGTTAATTAATAGAAAAATGAAATATCATTAAAAATTAAAAATAATCATGAATTTTTTTGTTAACAGTTTTTAATAATTAGGTAACATATGTGTAAGAGGATAGTGAAAAGTTCTTGTACACAATGTATCAAAATTAAATTCATAATATTATTTCTTGGAATAAATTACTAAATTGATATCTAAAAAATTAAAAAGATATCAAATTAATATTAAAAAATATCTTAAAATTAATTTAGTATTAATATAAAAAAAATTTACAATTGAGTGCCATTGCCACTAAATTTTATTCTTTTTGGCTTCATTTTAGCTTGCTTGTTAATTGGAATAGCAATGTAAGTTAACTTGAGAATACATAAAAAAAAAAACTATGAAAGTTGAGGGATGGGGCATTTTATATAAATCTAGTTAAGCGAAGACTTGGGGTTCTAGAGATTTTGAAAAATGAGTTTGTGACCCTTTTTCTATTATGGTATTTAATTTGTGCCGGACAAGAAATTATCAAGCATATAGCACGTGTGACAATAATACTAAATTAATATAAATTTTGTGAAATTAATACTTTACTATTAAAATTTCTTTTTGTATTAATTTAATGTCTGCATAATCTTTGAATTACTCCGTTTCCTTGTGAATACTAATGTATCTATCATTAAGTCAAACATGATGTATTTTCCTTGCGTGCCACGAGCATATATGATGTATTTAACTAAGCACCGAACATTACTACCAAAATTCTCTTGTTAAGGTGTTTAGTCTTCATTTACATCTTAAATTCGATTCAATCCCGGATTTTTGTATTAAAAAAATATATAGTTTTGCAATATCTTTGATAATTTACTTGGAGAATAATATTACCATTTGATTGGATGAAATATATAATTTTTTTAATAATTGGGTGGTTGGATAAAATTAATTGAATGAATTTTTATGTTTGATGCTACAAAATATTATGGAAAAGGAATATAAAAAATATTTTTATAATAAAAAAATAAATAATATTATCTAGATATACATTATACTAATTGCCAAAAATCTCCAACAGTTTTTTTTTTTATAATTTTGACTCTCCTTATGCATTAATAAATTCTAATTCATTAATTTTTATTTTATATTAAATGATTTTGTATAATAAATAATATTTATTTTATAAATAATATAAAATATCTTATTTTTTATTCAATTATTAAAATATTTTTCTAGTAAAAATATTGAAAAGTTAATACTATTTTATTATTTATTAATAGAAGAATAATTTAAAATATATAAAATATATAAATGATAAGTCTGTTAAAAGGCCAAACCATAAACGATGAAGTGACTCATTTCATTAGTCAAGTGATAAAATGGTATATCTTATCAAATAAAAAGTCATCCCACTCTCGTATGTCATCACCAAACTTATTTCATATTTATCTAATTTTTTTAAAAGAATTTTGTATAAATTTTTTTATATAAATTTTATGTGCACAACAATGCCTTCAAAATAATTATAGACATTTAATTAATCACTAATTAATTTATAATAATTTTCTTTTATACATTTTTTTGTTAAAAGAAGATTTTATTGTTTTACCTATCTTTATTCTTCAATCACATGTCTTTAATATTTCTATTAAATAATTCACTTAATTCTCTCATAATTAATATCTAAGATTTTCTTTTGATATTTCTCCACAAATATTAAACTTATTTTTTTAAAAAAAACTTATATTTTGATGTATAATATATATTGAAATATATTATTTTACTAATTATAACTTAATATTTATCGAGAACTAGAGTCAATAATGCATGAATAAACACCTACACAAATCTTCAAAATCCAGAGTCAATAATATATGAATACACACTCAAAACTAGATTCAATAATACACAAATACACACCCACACAAATATTCAAAACCTAGAGTTAATAATGTATAAATACACACTCACATGTAAGTGTAGATACTCTATATTATGATATATATACATAGAGAGAGTTTTTGGTTAAAATAAATGAATTTTTTTTATGTTATGATAGTTGACTAAATTAATTAGTATATTAGATAGGATATGAAAATTATAGATTAATGTTATGGAAACAAGAAATTGGATTCTAAAAGTATATAATATATACCATTTACAATTTGCGCTATTCACTAGTTCTTATGATAATTTACAGAAAAGTTTTTTCACTGTTAAAACATTAATTTAAATTTCTCTTTAGTTGGCATTGTTTAGTTAAAAATAAATGATGAAGTGCAATTAGATCTTGGATTATAATTATGGCTCTCTTTTATATGAATCCAACTATATATGCATGAAACACTTAACAATGTTTATGCTAAATTTGGATACATTATTATTTCATATGACATCTATCTTAATCTTTTGTGGTAGCAAATATTTTAATAAGATAGTTGTATTTATCTAATTCTATATGTTTTCATTAGACTTATATTTATACTGAAAGTTAAAATTTTTTAAGAGATCACAATTTTAAGTTAGAAATATAGTATTTGTTAATTCTTCAATTAGAGAAATTAAAATAATAAAATGAATAATTTTTAGTTCTATATTTTGTTAAAATATATATAATATAAATTTATTTAATCTATACTCTAAACTGATGTATTTGCATATAATTTGAAATTAAATTTTATTTGTATCAAACTACAATCATATTTGTTATAGAAATTTTTTGGTACTGCTTGAAATAGGCTGACAAAGACCCAACTGCAAATAAGTCCTAATGAGAAAAGAGCCCAACCTGCTTAAAAGCTAAGATCGCTCAAGAGCATCAGATCGCCAGCTACAAGACGAGAGCACAAAATGAGGTAGAATCCCCAACTCGCTAAGGGTTAAGTCTCCGGCTCATATAGTCAACAGTTCGCCTTACGCAAGCTCGCTTTTGCAAGAGCTCGCATCGCAAAAAATGAGCTCACGAGTTCAACATCGCTGACCAAAAGCTAGTAGTATCCCTAGATTAGTAGTCTCAGCTCGTGGGACACGACATCTTGCTCGACTAAGAGCTCACTGAGGGTAAACCTGAAGCAAGTACCCTTTCAGACCTAACTTGTGGGGCCAATCTTCAAGAAGCAGCTTACAAGGGCCTATGCGTAGAAAGCAGCCTGTAGAAGTCAATTTGCAGAAGCTGTACTTGTCAAATACATTTATTATTTGACGTAATAGAAATATAATTTATGCAATTACATTTGTAAGCTCCCAATTTCTATAAATAGGAGGGGAGATCATTGTAAAGAAGGTTGAAAAAATATATATTGAAACTCTGTAGAAATTTCACCAAATAAATTAGACAATACCATAGATATAGGGATCGGTGCTACCAATTTTGGTCGAACCACATTAAAAATCCTTCAACATTCTTGCTATTCTTTCTCCCCATCTCTTCATTCTTCACTTATACAACTGAATTGTAGTTTAAGTCCTTAAGAACTCTTTAAGTTGGTTGGATTTGGACCAAACCAAATTACATTATCAACAATATTCTCCTTAAATGTTTAATTCTTTTTATAAATATAGTCTTATATGTTAAATTATAAACATCTTGTATGTATGCACAAGTATTAGGCTAATTTGATGGAATGGTCATTCCCTAGGGAATGGGCATTCCCATTTCATAGTGCTTATCAAACAAACTTTTTACCTATTCACATTTCATTTCATCCAACCAAACGTAACAAATAAAATGAACTACCAACATCTTTATTGGTTCAGTAAATTATAATAATTGTTGTTACTTTTGGGGCTTTTAGTGTTTTGATTTCAACCTAAGATATTGCATATATGTGTTAAGTAACTTGTTCTTGTAAGAAATAATAAATCCTCGCATAATATAAAATAAGGAAAATAATCATAAAAGGTTAATGGATGTTGCCATAGGAATATGACTTTTAACTTAATAGAAATTCCTTTAGGATAGAATTTCTTCTTAATCCTTGTAAGATGTACAAAATTCTTCATAAATCACGAACATTCTTCATAAGTTTCGAACTTTTTCTTCAGGTCACGAATTTTCTTCACATATTATGAGTATTCTTCATATGTATACAGTGTCTAATTCTCAATGTAAGTCAAAAAATATAAAGAGAACAATATTAATATGAGAATTTTCTACAAGTGAATAACTTACTACTTTCAGTCAAACATTATCTTTGCATACATCTTTTGTAAAACTAATGGAGATATTTATAAGAAAGTTCAAGATCTTTAGCCTCCAATGTAAGTGTACCCATCGGTTCCAGTAACCTACATCTCATTTATAAATATTTGCTCACATTCAAGCACCAAACTGTTAGTCTGGATGGGTGCCCTAGACCAATTTGATTGAGTTCTAGTGCATCCTAGACTATATATTCTGTGCATTTAGATA
>JANHAO010009366.1:0-18428 GCA_026873985.1 Saraca asoca
CTATTTCAATTTTGATTGGTCTTGTTGAAATCATCCTTTTAGTTCTTGCTTCTTTGTGATTCATTGTTGAAATTTTTCTGCACTTAAGCATTGTTGCATTGTGATTACCCATTGTTGATTTTCTACATTCTAGCATTGTATGCATTGCAAAAAAATTATGCATTTCTTCACTTTACTGTCATATAGCCAAAAATCCTGTAATTTTTTTTAAGAAATTTTAGCACTTTTTCTCTACATTTCTCTACATAGCACATGCTATCCTACTGGTAAATTTTTTTTGCTATTTGTCATTTGGCCTTTGGCTTAAAATGCTCCTTAGGGAGGAAAGTATCGGTAATTTGTTAGGCTCTCAGTCTGGGATACCTTGGTGCCTTGTTAGGTGTTCATTAAGGGCTTATAGCCACTTAGTCTAGGAATGTAAGAAGTGTGTTAGCTTGAAGCCTCCCCTACACACTTTAATCTATGGAATAAGGTATATATCAATAAAATATAGTTGTCACTCTCCCTATTAGATTGTCCCTTCATTTTTGTCCATTGCACCTTAAAGGCTACTTATATGGGGCATTCTTGAGGCTCAATTATTTGATTATTTTGATTTACTTGTTTATGTTGCCTTCAGATATGTTGTGCATATTTTATAATGCCTTGATTATATATCTATATGTGGCTCAAGTTGTTAGAAAGGAAGCATGTTAACTAAGAGTGGTGACATGTAGTTTATGGTTTTGGCTAAAGAACTACTGACCTATGAGAAATGGTATCAAAGTTTGATTGCAAGAGAGCTGATAGGGTAGCCACATGCACTTGGCTTCACATCAAGTGCTAGTCTTACTAAGCACCCAAATTCTCACCAAGCACTTAGAGAAGCAAGTAGGGAGAATGGGTAGGCAAGAAGACATGGTAGGCAAGGTGAATCGACTTGTGAGTCAGATGGTGGGAGTGAGTTCTCATCATGTCAAGGTGGATAATTGGATTAGATTCTACTTGTCCAAGCATATAAAGGTTGTCAATGGAGTGAACATTTCTCAAATTCATGAAGAGATGCTGTCAAAGACTTGGCCATAAGGATAACAAGATAGTATAACAGATCTTAGGCAAATAGGTGAGAATGTTTCAATCTTGGGAATGTTATTGGTGCATTGGGTGCATTCATGTGTAGAAGTCAGTGGACCTGCTATACAATGGGGACATTGGTTATGCACTTATTCATAGAAGCATTCAAGGGAATGCAAAGCACTTAATAAGTGAGTGAATTGACAACATATCTAGCAAAAGAAGCCTCAAGAGAAGCCTTGGTCTTACTAGAGGGTTTGGCCATGTCCAAAGGGACAAATTAACATTTGGTGGAGCAAGAAGGTGAAGCCTTGGTCATGCCAAAGTACATGGCCACACCATAACCAGAGGGTTGAAGTATCCATAGGGATGTAAGAATTGATGGCTTATTTAGCAAAAGGAAGCCCCAGGAGAAGCCCTGGTCTTGTAGAGAAAGCTTGACCACATCCGTAAAGGACATACGAGCTGTCAATGGAGACAAGAGGGCAAAGCCTCAGTCATGCTAGAAAGCATGACTGCAACAAGTAGTTGACAACATCCTAGGGGATGGCATATCTCTTCTGATATGCTAAGCAGACTAATCTTATTAGAAGAGTCCAAAATCATGTCAAAGGGCTAAAATATCAAGAAGGATCAAATGAGTAGGAAAATCCAGTGGGAGGAGTCCAAGATTATGTCAAAAGGGCATATCATATTCGATTCAATGTGACCCAGAGAGATCATTTGAAAAGCTAAGGAGCTAGCAAATCATAGTTACATGACAAGTGGCATTGATACTTAAGTACTAAATTCAAGCTATTTAGTCGCTTAAAGGAATAGTAACAATAACCTCGAGGTGTAGTAGACTAGCACTACATAATCGTAAGATAGACTTTGCAACAACACCATAGAGCTCACAAGTGCTAGTGCACAAGCATGTGGGCTTGAGCTAGAGTGATAAACTACTTTACATTTAATCCCTTTTCAACCAAAAGTGAGGGAGCCATTAGAGGATGTGCTTGAAGCAGACTATGGCAGCCTAAACATCAGAAGATGTCAAATGAAAGGTACTAGAGGGCACTAATCTTCATAAGAGTGACTGTGAAGGCTATGATACAAGAGTGTATTAACTTTGAAATGCTAGCACTAGAGAGTGCAAATTTAGGAGAGGTTATAAGGACTACGGTGCTAAAGAAGAATCAACTCTAAAAGGGGCTGTGATTGCCAAGTTACCAGAGGGTATCAACTTAAAGAGGGTCAAAGGATCTAATTGAAGGACGTAGTAAAGTGCGAAGGATTTTCAAAACCAATGTAAGCAACCTTAGAGCCAAAGGATCAATCTTATGTCTCATATCAGTGTATGGGACATTAAATGTGGGGCATATCTAGTAGTAGAGTCATGAACACTGAGCATGTGCACAAGCTATAGAGATAGCAAACCAATGGCTATGGAGGTAGTGAGCCAAGTCAAGAGCTATAGAGGTAGCGAGTTAAATCAAGAGGTATAGAGATAGTGAGCCAAATCAAGAACTACAAAAGTAGCATGTTAAACCAGGAGCTATGAAGGTAGGGCCATAAATCAAGAGTTATGAAGGTAGTGACCATAAATAGAGAGCTACGGAGGTAGCGAGCCAAATCAACAGTTGCAAAGATAGTGAGCTAAACTAAGAGCTACAGACATAGCAAGTCAGATCGAGAGCTACAAAGGTAGTGAGTTGAATCAAGAGCTATGCAGGGACAATGTGCATGCAAGTTATAGAGGTAGTAAGTAAGCACCACAAGTTGCAGAGGTAATAACCTAAGAATAGTTTGCATGCAAGCTACAAAGGTAGTGAGACAAGTATAAGTTCTAGAGGCAACAAAATTTTGAGTTTCATAGGAAACTCATCCAAAGTCTGTGAAGGTAGCAAAATTATGGAGTTTTGGAGGAATCTCATTCAAGTCTATAAAGGCATCATGATTTTGATGGAACCAGCTCAAGGAGACTAGCTAAACAAAAGTTGAGGGAAGAGCTGATGAGTAGTAGACTAAAGGTTGTCCTAATGTTGTGTCTGGTTGAGGGTGCCATATTTTTAAAAGTCCTCAAGTGACGTTAACTCAAAAAGACAAGTTAGGGATGGTTGAGAAAGTACCTTAGAAAAGTTGGCTAAAGACCTTCATGAAGAGTTTGAGGGATAGCTTGAGAGGAGCAAGCCAAAGACCTTTATAGGAGCTGTGTCAGATTAAAACATCAGGACAATAACATTCTTAAGTGGGGGAGAATGTCATGAGTTAGCCTTGTGAACTATTTGAGAGGGCAAACATACTTAGTTTGAGACAAAACTTTGTGGAAAAATGAAGCATTGTATGGAGGCCTTATGGCTCAAATTTGGAAGCAATTCAACTTGTGTCCTATTTTTTTATTTTCCCAGTTTTGGGGAGATTTTTGTAATATTGGTAGGATTTGTTTGTCCAAAAGCACATGGCCGCGTTCCTTGCATTTTTATCTTTGCGTCTATGTAAAATGGTGCAATCTCAACCCAGAGCAATGAGAAAAGGCCTTATATTTTGGCCTTTGGCTGAAAATGCTCTTTAGAGGGAAAGTATTGATAGCTTGTTGGGCACTTGTTTAGGGGCACCTTGGAGCTTTGTTGGGTGTTCGTTCAAGACTCGTTGGCACTAAGTTTAGGGATCTAAAGGAGTATGTTGGCTTGAAGCTCCCCTACACACTCTAATTTATGTAATTAGGCATATATAAATAAAATGTAGTTGTCCTTATCCCTATTTGATTATCCTTTCATTTTTGTTTGTTGCCCTTAGAGGCAACTTATGTGGGCACTCTTGAGGCTCAGTTGTCTTGTTACTTCAGTTTACTTACTTATGTTGCCTTTGAACATGTTATGCATATTCCACAATGTCCCGATTATCTATCTAAATGTGACTCGAGTTGTTGGAAGGCTGGCATGTTGGCCAAGAGTGGCGACATGCATCACATGGTTTCAACTAGAAAGCTACTAACCAATGACACTAAGCTAGGCATGAGTAAAATCAATTTATAAAATATTAATATAAATATTTAGTTTGATTTTACATCAAAATAAATGAAAATAATTTAAATTAGATTAAATTAAATTTATGCAATCAAGTAATTGCTCATCATATAATAAATGTACATGCCAAATATTAGCACATTACACCTCTAAATGGGAATGAAAAAGGGGAAAGATGAATATGATCCTACAAATTTACTCACTATCTTTTTTTTAATAAAAAAAAATTGATAATGTAGATAGGCTGCTCTACTGCATTGATTAGCACAAGTGGCGCAATCGAAAATCCTTTTTTGTTTTTTTTTTCCCTTAATGTTGATAAGTTACTCTATCATATTGGGTAGGTTGCTATTTTAAGACTCTTTTACCTGGCTTTTCTATTTTAAAATTTTAAATTATAGTGCACACCATTATTTATCAAATATTTGAGAATTTGAATTTTTTTATAGATTTAGAGCTTTTTTGGCAAAGTACTTAGAATGTTTAATTTATGAGAGTAAGTTCAAAATCCTAAGGTTATCATTTAAGTAACTCAACCGATTCATGTTTTCAAAAAGGGACGTGACATTTTAACGTTTTTCTGTTTATAATCTTAATGAAAGTAGAAATTATTATAGATAGCTTTTAGTTTAATTGAGATTTTTAATTGTAATAATTATTAGAAGACTTTTAAAGTGTAACAAAATAAATTTAAAATTTTTTAATACTAATTATTAAATTTATAATTTATTACTGAGCGTATTTATCTTTAAAAAGAGTCTAAAATTATGATTGATTTATAATTGGTTATTGAGAGTGTCTATAGTTATACGAAACATGAGTTAGATTATTGATTATTTACATCTTGAGTCCTGGCTAGTTGATCTTTTAATTAAGGACAAAGTACAAATAACTCTCTAAACCAAGGTCTAATATTTTATAACTTCTTGAAGTTTTGAATCTTACAAATAACTTCTGAAGTTTTTTGAAAAATTGAAAGCATTAAAATATAAATTTTAAGAAAAATAAAGAAAAGGTAGATGAAACATCTATAATTCTTTGTAACTTTTTTTTTTTAGTGTGATAAACACAAAGTAATAAAAAAAAACACATATCTCACCTCATTAAATGCAATCGAACTAAATTTTAATAATAATTTATTCAAAGTATAATATCTTAAACACACTAAAGACTCAACCCTATTGATAGTAATTTAATTCAGAAGAAAATTTATCCATAAATTTGTTGAAATTCACATAAAAAATAGTTAGAAAGAATAATGGATGCCTTATATGTATTTTTTATTTTTTAATTAAAATTTTAACATTTTCAATTGTTTGAAAACTTTACAGGTTATTTATTTGATGTTTTAGGGGATTATATAATACTAAGCTTCACTTTGAGCATAATTTGTATGTTGGTCTTTAATTAATTTTGATAGAATATTTATTTGGAAAAAACTGAAACTAACGGTTTAACGTACAAAGAAGAACATTATTAGACATGCAGTGATTGATTGTTAATTAAGCAAGCATTTTTGTATATTTTGATAATTCAGGCAGCTTAAAATTATTTACACTGGTGATATCAGACTAATGAAATAAATGTGTGATAACATTTCTTATATATTTAATATACTTTTCAAATCTTAAAATTCATCTTTCATTATATTTTTGATATTTAAGTAGATATGATATTTTATTTGGTCAAAATTTAAATTTATTGTTAAAAGTAAAATTTAATTGCTCGCAGGTATATTGACTTAGATGACATGCCAAATAACAAGATGGTAAAGAAGTTTGCTTCTTTCCTTATTATCTTGCTTTAGAATATAAAAACTATTTACTGTGATATAAAAGAAAACTTTAATTAAACAAAAAGAAATTAAAGTTTCATAGATTTTATTGTAAACTAAAAGCATGAGATGATCTAATATATATGTTGATAATATGTGTTATATATAATTTTTATAATAATTCTTCTTTAATGGAATAGCCATGTAAAATTAGTGATCTCATAAACTATTTAATACAGAAACATTACAACAAATTTAAATTTTTATTTGTTAGCAAAATTTGGTACTTCTTAATTTAACTTCCAAATTGCCATGTCGTTGGGAGTTTTTTGATACGGCCAGACATTATTCATTTTGAGATTTCAAAATAATGAAATTAAAAATTAAAAGTGCAAATTATATAGAATATTGTTTCCATTATATTTAATGTGCACAAATCTCATATATTTTAGAAACATGTACACATTCAGTAAAAATAGATTAGGTCGAGCTAGATTTTGCCTAAAATAGACCAGGCCTATATAAAAAAATATCTGACCTGGCTTTGCTAATAATTCTATTATACGCTTAAAGTACAACCTCGCTTGTTTTGTACGTAAATTTTTTAATGTCTGATCTAACTTATTAGCCTATGTAGAGCTATTAAGTATTAGTAATTATTCTGTAGAAATAATATCAATAACTACTGCACTATAAAATAAATATAAATACTAATAAGAATTGTGAGTTAGTCATTCATACAATCACAATAAAATGTAACCAACCATTATTTTGTCTTCTCAAATCACACACCCTTTCACTACTAGAAATATATAGTTCTCGCTGCTTTTTCCTCGGTTTCGAAGCCGTGGTTAAGGCATGTGAGAAATCATAGGAAAAACTGTGGACAAAGAAAGATGTCTGAGTTTCCATATTTTTTCTACTTTCCCATGATATATAGCAGTAGGAAATTTAATTTTTTAATTTTCCCAAGGCTATATACCATGAAAAAGCAAAAAAAAAAAAAAAACTAGTTCCTGATAAAGCCCATAGAAAAGAATCAAATGCACTATTTCATTAATTTTTCATGGTTTTTACCATGGGAAAAACAGGTGCCAAAATCCCTCATTTTCCTCTTATTTTTCTTCCCCTCTTCCTTCTACCACCTTTGCAGCCTTTTTCACCACTATTTGAGCTTTTTCTAGCCATTTCATGTGACTTTTTTTTTGCTCTCCACTGAAGGTACGCGACTTTCATTGATTAATTTTCAATTTTTTTTTTACTTATAACTTGAGTTATTAAAGTAGATTTTCTATATGTGTTTAGTGTTGATTATTGAGGATTTGACATATGCATTTAATGTTAATTACACTATTTTTAATGTTTAATCTATGTGTATTGTAAATATTGATGAAATTTGGATTTCTAGATTGAACCTGAATGGAGAAAATATTAATGTCATCTCCCTTTTCACTTTAAAATCTTACTTTGAACCTGAGTGGAGAAAGTTTTAACTTTTTTGTCAGATGGTTTCTTATTTCTCAACTAACTACAATTAGAAATTCTAGTTTAATTAGATACAAATTAAATAGATTAGAATAAGAAATAAAATAAAATAGATTAAAATAGATGGCTTCTAACTTTTGTTCATGCAGTCAGGAAGCACTCATGGTGGTACACGTAGAGGCAACAACACCACTAGAAGAGGGCATAGTTATAATGGTTGTGTTGTCTCCACACTTTCTCCCTAGCACACAACACATCCTTTTTACCCTTATCTACTTTCACTACCCTCATCCACACAAGCCTTCTCCTCTTCATGCCTACTCCCAGATACCAGCACCAACAATTTACTGTAGCATCCTTTTCCATGGTTCGGCCTATTACATTTCCTTAGTAGAAAGCTCTATCCTTGACTGTGGAAGAAGATACATGGGCATGGATTGAGCCAATGGGACACACATGAGTATAATTTTTCTTGTAAATTTTTTATGCTTATTTGATTCTATATATTATGATTAATTATGTATTCTTTTTTTTTATGCCAATAAGTTCACCAATCCCACATTCATTATCAAGGCCATATAGGTAATTATGGAGAGCAAATTTGATGGTGCCTAGCCTAGTTGGAGGGAGATGGATGTTGAGATTAGATGTTTGTGGTGGAGGATGTCTAAAGTACAAATTGGATATTTCTATTTTATTTTTATCATTAATTGTCTATTTCATTATTATAACATCTTTTTATTTGTTATGCTTTGTAGGAAAAATTTAGATAGGATCCCCGCAATGAAGCTACCATTAAGAGGAATGTTAACTTAAAGGCTATAGAGTAGCTGAGAGACATGATGAAAGAGACCAAGGAAAAGGCATATAAGCCCCAGTGGCTCGCTAAAGATCATTTGGTAAGCCTAAGAAAGACACAGGATGCTCAAAGTGACAAGAATGTCTTTGAGTAGAAAAAGAAGAATCGAGCATCCACTAGTAGACAAGGACTTGGCTATCACACAAGTGGTTAGATTCTTGTCATAGAAATTAAAGGCATCTGATATGTATTCTTATTTAGCAATGCACGTTCATTAAGTTTTCAACTAATATGTATTATTAATCATTTAAAATGTAGAAGAAGGATTTAGGGAGGCCTCCAAGTAGGTTGGAGGTGTTCAAGCACACCCACACCCACCACAAGAAGGACCATGCTTAGGTGGAACAACAATTCAAGAGGACTCTTGTAAGTTTTATTAACTTCATTTATCTATTTTCAAGGTTCATTTTCTTGCATACTGTAACAACTCAAAGTACAACAAAAATTTTGTCCACCTAAATTGCTGCATTTAATGGCTCTAATGCTTTACAACTCTCTTGCCAAATTAAGGACGTGGTGGCTTAAGATGGTTGGTGAATTAAACCGAGGGAGAATTTATGGTCTTGGAGTTGAGGCACTATCCCTTGGGACTATCACTTCACATATGCCCTTCCTTTTCCTTTGGGGGTCATCAATAAGGGAGAGATGGAGCATAGGGTTGTAGCTTTGAATAAGAAACTAGCATGCTAGAAAATAGTTTTTAAAGAAGAATCATCAAGTCGTGACCAAGAGATTGCCAACATTAGAGAGAAGTGGGCGGCAATTGAGATATAGTTCAAAACTATATTTGAGGCCCTCAACATATAGTCTAGCTTGCTAGATGAACTAACCAGGGAGGAAGATGGGTAGCAAGAAGACATGTAGGATCACCAAAATTTGGGTGATCCTTAATTTTGTATTAGTTTTTTTTTTTTTTTTGTATTTGAATTTGTAAAAAATTTTGACAATGTAATATTTTTGTAATTTTACATTTATGAAAATACATTTATTTATGTTTATATTATCAGCTTCATTTTAATTGATTTTAGTATTTATTTACATTACATTAAATTAATTTTTAACATATCTTTAAAAAATTAAAAATATTTATATATTTCTCCATGATTTATGCCATAGGAAGGCCAAAACTTAATTTTTCAAAAAATAAATATTCCCACAATAAATAAACTTTGGGAATTTGAAAAAAAATGAAAATGTTTTCCACTAGTTAACCAGTGGGAAATGCTTTTTTCGGATTTTTTTTAAAAGGCTATATAAATCATGAGAAAATTTATCCACATTTCCTTTTTCCACAATTTAGAAACTATGGAAAAAACTGTGAGAAATAAAATTTCCTATGATATATTACATTTTTCTCATGATTTTGACAATGAGAAATTGACTGATTTCTAATTATGTTTCTTAATTTTTTTCCTAATATGATTATTTCGTCTATGGTACTATGTAGCTTTATAAGTTTAGTATTGTTGTGGGTAATTTTGGAACCATATAAATGGGCTGGTAAAGGCCCAATAGATAAGTCCAGCTGATAAGGACCTAGTTCATCCTAAATTGAATTCACTGGAGCAAGGCATCAGGTCACCAAATGCAAACTCAGATCACGGGTCAACAAAGGTCAAAACAGTAACTTCAAGTTGTTGATGACGACACCTAGTCTGTGGCTCAAAGTACGCTTTCCCAGCTATCAATCTAGGGAAATTTGTTTAGTTGTCTATTTTGATGGAAATATGTTATTGTCTATTATATAATTAATTTATGATTCTTTTCCATTATTGAATTACATTCAAACTGTAATACTCCAACCATTATAAAAAGGGATGAAATCATTATACAAGGGGGAGGAAGATATATTGTTGCTCAGCCAAAAAATACAGAGAAATAAAATAATCATGCATGTAGGCATTGAGTTAGGCGAAACCACATTAAAAACTTCTGGTGTTATCTTGTTCTTCCTCTTTTACCCTTTCTTGTTATCTTTTGCACTCTCAATTTGTAGTTTGGGGGCTTTGGACTTTAGTTGACTGGATTCACATGTTAACATTTTGGCATTAGAAGGAGGGCCCTAAACTGCAATCTCCTTAATTTTTTGTCCAATTGCGATGGCTAGAGGAAGAACCACCAAGAGTTTAGATGCTGCAGTTGACTAGCCTAAGGGTTACATGAATAGTAATGGGATGTATTACTAGGTGGAGGCTTAGTTCTTCCTGTGGCAGATATTTCCACCATCCTTACCACAGTAGCTACTACTGGTATGCTCCTATTGGCCCCTCACCAACCTGTTGCTATTGTCCCTGGGATTGACGGAGCACAAGCGTGGTATTAGTGTTAGCAAGTGCTTGAGAATGCGGTAAGAGAGCTAGTTGAGGCAATTAGGGCACTGGCTCAGGCACAAGCCCTAGGCACACAAAAGCAGGTTAAGATTGCTACACCTAGAGAAGTACTCCAGTAGCCACAAGGAATAGCTTAAGAGGAGAGGCCAATTAGTACTTCAACATGCTCATTCAGTTTGCTCTTCCAACTTACAGCAAAGATCAAAAGTCCGCTGAGCTCAAGAGGATGATGAAGGAGATAATTAGCGATGTAGGGGTTCGTATCGAGTTGGAGGCTCAAATAGGACCAATCAGAGACATATTTCAGATTGATACTCATTGGGTCACAGGCACAGGAGAAGGCATAGATCCTCAAATCACCACTCTCACGACCAAGGAAGTGTAAAGAGCCAACGATCTTCCAGCCGTCAATATGAGGCATAGGACCAGATGGTAGAAAAGTTGCTTTAAAAGGTACAATAATTAGAAGAATGCCCTCGGCCTCAAGATTGTTAAGATTGTTGTGAGGGAAGGACACCATTCACTAAGGAGATCGAGACAGAGCCTTTCCCTCATAAGTTCAAGATTCCCACTATTCCACAATACAATGGAGATAGTGACCCATACGACCACCTAGATGCATTCAATGCATAAATGGATGTTCAGACGACCAATCCTTTGGTCAAGTGTTCTGTCTTCCCAACCATTCTAGGAGATATACCTCAAATATAGCTCAGGAGTCTCCTAGCTTCAACATTGATAGTCGAGAAGAGTGTCAAAGGAGATTCATTAACCAATACAAAGCATTGAGAAGGTAGCTCACACTATCCTGCTACCTTGCAACAGTCTTTTAGCAAAGAATGAATCATTAAAAGGCTACATCCCCCAGTTTAGGCATGAGGTTAGTAATGTAGAGAATCCTTATATGAGAGTATCTTGACAGTGATCTTAGCGAGACTCCACAAGGATGAAAAGTTGTATAAAAGCATATACAAGTCTCCAATAAGGGACCTGAGTAAGTTTTATGAACGAGTCACCAAAGAGATCAGGTGGAAGGAGACCTTTAGCCCTAAAAAGTCTAATTAGATGGATGAGGTGAATAGCACCAACTAGAATAAAAAGAGTAGTAATGGCTAAAATGGTAAGAAGAAGAATGACTTCGATAATCAGGCTATAAAGAAGGCTAGGAATGAGTGACCTTGCAGAAGAGACAAGAGAAATAGCTCACCTCGGATCACGACCTATCAGTAATGGGTCAATGCTACAATAGGAAGGTCTGAGTTTGGAACTATAAAATTAGTGTTCTCATATTGCGCTTTATTCATCCTAGAGCTTGCAAGGCCAGTGACGGGACACTAGGTTCAAATTGGGAGGGCCCATTCATCATAAAAAAAGGCTTGGTAAATGGAGCTTATCACGTAACGAATATGAATGGAGCTAAAGTTCCACGACCTTAGAATGCTGAGCATCTGTGTCCATATTTTTAAGTTTAAGCTCATCCTTCTAATCCTATAATATTATTCAGGAAGCAAGCTATCTTTAGGGTTAAAAGAGCCATGGTCTGCTAGCTGGGGCTCATTTAAGTCAACTTGAGAGTCATTGTTTGTGGCTTATTGAGCATTCATCTTGGTTCTAACCCAAACAAAGCCATGGTTTGCTAGCTGAGGTCCATTCATGTTAACCTATGTGTTATTATTTGAGACCTACTGGGCATTCAACTTGGCTAATATTTATTAAGCCATAGTTTGCTAGCTAAGGTGCAGTCATGTTAACCTGTGTTATCATTTGAGATTTGCTCGGCATTTAACTTGGCTAATATTTATTAAGCCATGGTTTGCTAGTTAAGGTGCATTCATGTTAACTTATGTGTTATCATTTGTAACCTACTGGGTATTCAACTTAACTAATATTTACAAACTTAAGGTTTGCTACCTGAGGCACATTCATCTTAAGTTATGTGTTATTGTTTGTGACCTACTAGGCATTCAACTTAACTAATATTTACAAAGTCAAGGTTTGCTAGTTGAGGTGCATTCATGTTAACCTATATATTATCATTTGTGATCCACTGGGCATTCAACTTAGCAAATATTTATTAAATCATGGTTTCCAAGTTAAGGCGCATTCATGTTAACCTCTAAGTTATTGTCTACCACCTATTGAGCATTCAACTTGGCATTAAAGAATAAAGCAAAAAAATTGTAAAAGAAGTTCATTAAAAACCTCATTCAACGAGGTGAAAGCATATATGAAAATTCAAGAAAAGGGACTCAATTGTAAGAGAGTACAAGAGAAGCCTGCAACAGTTGTGACCTAGGAGGAAGGTTGGTCTTTGGGAGCTATCCTGATGGGACAGAAGTCTAAACGATGGCATGCCAGATCATAATCGCTAGCTTTTACTAATAAACTACAGTTCCCAATCCACAGATGGCACTAAGACCTAGGGGGCTAATATTATGGGTAATTTTGGAATCATCTAAATGGGTTAGTAAAAGCCCAATGGATAAGTCCAATTAATAAGGACCTAGTTCATCCTTGATTGAGGTCACTGGAGCAAGGCATCATGTCACCAAATGCGAACACAGATCACTTATCAACTAGGGTCAAAACAACAACCCAGGTCTTTGAGGACAACGCCTAGCTTGCAGCTTGAAATACGCTTTCCCAGCCATCAATCTAGGGAAATCTGTTCAATTGCTTCTTTTAATGGAAATTTGTTATTGTCCATTATGTAATCAGTTCATGATTCTTTTCTATTATTGAATTACATTTAAACTAGAACACCCCAGCTATTATAAAAGGTTATGAAATCATTGTACAAAGGGAAGGAAGATATATTGTTGCTCAACCAAAAAATACAAAGAAATAATACAATAGTGGACATAGGCATTGAGTTAGGTTGAACCACATTAAAAACTTCTGGTGTAATCTTGTTCTTCCTCTCTTTCTCTTTCTTGTTATCTTTTGCACTCTTAATTTACAGTTTGAGGGCTTTGGATTTTAGTTGACTAAATTTACACGTCAACAAGTATCAAATTAATTTTAGATATTATAACAAATTTATAAAAATACATATATTATGTTCAACTTTTCATTCAGAAGTGTCATTTACAGCATATAAGAATAACTCTGCTGCATTGTTCAATAAGTATATGTGATTATGGGTTCACTTTTAAATTACAACCGTACATATGTGTTAGGGAAAGCTAAAGGTGGTACTTACTATTTGATCGAAAATAAAACAATTATGATTAGATCCACATGTACTCCATTAATATGACAGTGACTACCTTAAAGGCAGATCCAAATTTATAACAAAACTTCATGTAATAAAAATAAGATTATGTCATTCCCCACTTGCTATTCAACAATCAACTTGAATTTCAAGAATGAAAACATTTTGGAAATTATATAGGTTGATGAATGAAGATTTCAAGAAAACATTGGAAAGTACAATTTGTTTAAATTGCACCAAACTGCTTTCTAAAATTTAACTTTTCTTATCTTGAAATAATATGAATTTAATTCACTCCAAAATCTTATGTGTTAATTGAATAGGAGTGATATTTAATAACAATACTTTTGACATTAGTCTACAGAATCTTGACTACCATGAATTGCAAGTAATCTAATAAATTAAAATCTGAATCTCAAACAATTAATGCGAGCTTCATCACACAGATTGTATGGTTCATTCATATTTACGTACGTAGCAAACATATGCTATATACATGACCACTTTTGCATAATAATTTTTATGAGCTTCATGATATTTATGATCCAATGATGGATACAGAAGAAAAAGGTTATTTGCCTTTCTTCGTTTTTACGTGGCACACTAGCATACAATTTTTTCAGCGATCTGCTTTTATGCCCTAGGTTTAATTCAGTAAGAATGAACCAGCATAATTTGAAAATAAATAAATAAATTTGATTAAGGGCATAACACGTGATGGATGCGTACAAACTAAAGAAAATGGTCATGAATTTCCTCTAAAGAATTTTGTCCTATTTATTTTACTGCTGTTGCTTTTCTTATCTTCATATGATTAACCTTATTAATGCCTATATTTTGGAATGCAGAAGACACCAACGGTCTTCTAGTGAGTTCAGAAAATTTGATTTGTGAGAGTAATATATATATATATATATATATATATAAAATAAAAAAAAATTTGGATTTAAAATTTTTAACATACCACTAAAATTTTTTATCACTGTATATGTATATTGTACCTTTTTTTTCTCTTTATCTCTTTATATGTGTGACAAAATTTTTTCTTCAAGTACTTACATGATAGAAAAAGGTGACCAAAGTCATCATTTTGTTTTAAAACAGATCATTTTTATTGTCATATGTGAGCTATTTATGCTATGTAAATCATTGATTACGTGATGTGATTGACTGATTGATTTGATGCTATAAATAAACTGATGATGACTGATTGACTTCTTCGATTGCTATTTGTAAAGATAGAGTGCATTAGGTTAATTTGAATTTTCTTGAAGCACTTTGTATCATCCTTAGAATATTGAATCTTCCTTTGAATATTTATCTTTGTAAGCTAAACACTTTGATTGACCAAGCCTATCACTTAAATAGTATAACTAAGCCAATAACTTTGATCATGCTGATATTTAATTGTTCACTTTAATTGTGTTGATGAACTAAAAATCAATCTATTGGATCATATCCCTGATTAATTACGTTGACAAATTAATGATTGATTTCTTGGATTGTGTGAATGAACTATTGATATGTCTCTTGATCCATGTTGCCAATGACTTGAACTATATAGATGAAGTGATGATTGGCCACTTAGACTATAGATGAGCTGATAATCAATTGTTTGGATCATTCTTTGAGCATTCTGTAATTGCAGATTATGATGATCGATCTATTGTACCACCCTTGAATATCCTATGCTTGCAAATTATGATGAAGATATATTATTTATGCCCTTTAGTTGGATTACTTGATTGCATTGATGATAGATTGATCACTTTGATTTTGTCAAACTTCACATGTTTTTGTGTCCTTGCATTAAAAAAAAAATGCAATAGTAAATGATCAAATATTAAGAGTAAATGACCTCCACATGAACGATACACAATAGTTTAAATTTACGAAGTTTTGCATGTTCACTCTATACACATTAAAGCTAACATGTCAATTCTGCCAAAGAAATGCGTTGTGAAGCAAGTAGTGAAGTATATCCTCATGGAATGCTTTTTCCCTCTGACAAGCATAAGCATACCCCTCAGGTGGATGCTGGGAGTGACTTTATGACCACACAAAGAAAGCGGCCGTGTGAATAGAAATGGCCGATAATATTATGCTAAGCTAAATGACATGTATATGAATAAGATAATATTGGTTATTGACGGGCACAAGTTTAGTTAAATATCTTGCCCACTAAAACAAGTGCTTCACGTATAAAAGAACTTGAATCCAGTACAATAATTATAATTATAGTTGCTATATCTACAGTTTAAATATGTGAAATTATCTTCAATTTTTGTGAGCACCACGTTAAATAAATACTAGATGTAGTAATTACAACTATAGTTACTGCATTGAATTTTGATCCTAGTTAAACATGCTTATTTAGCAACTAAATCAAGTCAATAGAGATACGTGATGCATAAACTATATTCATGGACATCAAGATATTAATAATTGACTATATGCTTATTTATTGTATGATAGATAAGATCTTGCATTCAAAATCCTTCTTTACAGTCATGCTAGCATCATTAGTGCTTGTTATTATGTAAATAAGCCATCGTATGATCTAACAAGATAAGTTAGAATAATGATTTTCAGAATATGACAGTAATAACAATGGCCTTGTAAAGTTACAATTATTTCTACGATATATAAACATGTAGGTGGTTAATAATTTTGAAGTCTTCAACAAGAAATGTGCACCTAAGGCAAGCATAATGATGGCAGTTCGGCCAATAAACGATCAAAAGTTAGGTGCTTTCCCTTGGTATCATGCAACCAACATAGTAACTGTTCAATTGTTGGGGCTCTGTGATTTATCACGTAAAACTAAATGGCATGATGTCTTTTTTAATTTAATTACTTTAATAATGCAATCTAAGACTTTTAATTTAATTTAATTACGTTAAGCAGAATTTGTTTACAAACAAACCAACAACAAATAATGAATTAGATAATTAAAATTGTACATTTACAAATCTTGTATCTTTCTGTAAACTCCTCCAACATGTTGCTTAACAAGACGATGACAACAAGAAAAGGAGATCCAAATTTATAACAAATCTTCATGTAATAAAAATGAGATTATGCCATTCCTCTTTCACTATTCAACAATCAACTCCAATTTCGACCTTGAAAACATTCTACATATTTTATAGGTTGACAAGTAAAGATTTTAAGCAAACATTAGTAAGTACCATTTGTTTAAGTTGTACCAAAACACTTAATTTTGAAATAATATGAATTTAATTCACTCCAATATCTTATATATTAAATGAATAAGAGTAACATTAAATTACAAAACTTTTGACATTAGTCTACAGAATCATGATACCACGAAATTGCAACTAATGTAATAAATTAAAATGTAAATCTCATCCAACTAATACCAGCTTCATCACGCCGATTATATGGCTCATTGACAAGTATGCAACAAGTATGCGATATATGCATAAATAATATTATTTTGGGCAATTATCTAGCTATTTATCAATCATCTTTCACATGATTAATCTTATATAAGGTTCTCTCTTCTATTTTTATGAGGAGATTACATTTCTTTAATTAGTATCACTGACTTAACTGTTGAAGTATTTTTTAAAGTCCCAATTCTTATTACATTTTCCTATTTTACAGGTGCTTGAAGATCAGCTTTTTTCAACAGCTTTTGCATAATGATTGTTATGATTCAATTATTGATAGAGAAGAAAAAGATTATTTGCCTTCGTTATTATAAATGGCACACAAGCATACAATATTATCAAGTATTCTGCTTTTATGGCTTAGGTTTAATTCAGTGAGAATGAAAAAGCATAATTTAATAAAAAAATAAGTTGGATTAATTAATGCTTAAAACATGATGAATGCGAACAAGATAAAGAACATGTTCATGAATTTCCTATAAAGGATTTTGTCCTATTTGTTATACTGCTGACGCTTTTCTGATCTTCATATGATTAGCCTTATTAATTCCTATATTTTGGAATGCAAAAGTCATTAATGGCCTTCCAGTGAGTCCAGAAAATTAGACTTGCGGGAACGATAAATAGATGCAAAAAATAGTTAAAATATTATTAAAAATATATATTTTTTAGTTCATTGACAGTTAAAAAATTTTAATCTTAAAATTTTTAACATCGTACTCAAAATTTTTTACCGCTTTGTATAATAAAATGCTTTTTTCCCTCTATCTCTTGTGTATGTCATAAATATACTTTTTAGTGCTTTGACTTTTGTTAGATCTCTCATTTAATTCATATGAGAAGAATTTTGCTTCAGTATGGGGCAACGTATGGATTCATAAAAAGGTACATAATTTAAATTCAATTTATTTGAAATTGAATTTTAATTTTTTAAGGTTTCTGGGAGATATATAATTATCATGCCTTTGAGCATATATAGCTAATGTTTTAGCTTTATGGACATGTGTGCTAATCTATGTTTTTGTTTTTAATGGTACGTCAAATTTTAAATTCGAGTGTCTGTCCTCGCACAGATTACTATTTTATTTTTTTTTCCTTATGTGATATATTATAATGCCCTTGAAGTTGAGCAAAATGTGTTGGAATTTTGATTTAAATCCATAAATGTAATATTCATCATAATTATCACATCTTAATCAAATCATATAATCATATTGTAAATACTCACATTGAATCTTTGAGAAAAGAAAAGGGATTATGCGGAAGCGTACCTTTTGATCCATGATTGA
>JANHAO010009367.1:0-18459 GCA_026873985.1 Saraca asoca
TTTGAGATGAAAATCTCAAACAAAACTATGTGAATTTCTTCAATTGAGCTCCAAGATCTTTGAATCAGTGAAAATCAGAAAGATAGAGGTAGCAGAGATGATAAAGAGGTTTTTTGCACTTGAATGAATGAATAAAATTGATGAAAAGCACTTATATAGAAAAGAGGTTGGGTGGTTACAACTGTTATAACCATCTGTAACTAAAAAAATTGATTTTTCGTTGTTACATCGATATAAAATCGATGTGGGTCTATTATATAACTAATACATCAATGTCACATCGATTCAGGAAGTTTTCCCAACCTTCAGTAAAGTAATTTTTCAAATTTTTTCTTCATACATCGATGTCACGTTGATGTCATATTGATGCAGCATCATTTCATGAAGAAAAAAATAGCTTCTGCATTAATGCAGCATCAATGTGTAAACAACTTACATCAATGCAGCATCAATGCGTAGATAGCTTTTTGTTTAAAAACTACCTCATTTTTTAAAATCATTTTAAGAAAAATAATTGGAGATAAATTATGAAAAATTCACTTACAAAAGATCCTATAAAAATCAAATAAAGCTAATACTAAAGTAGATCTCTTAAAGAATCTTGATGAATTTTGAACCTGCACATACTAAACAAATAATTAAAGCTCATAAACATAATATGATATGATCAAAATTATTTTCATCATCAAAATAAAAGATAGTTTAGCTAGCTAGGCTAATAGTAGTATCTCTACTACTAAATAAACCATTCCTTTTTTACAAAAGGAAAATTTCACCCAATAGTAGACTTTCTATTTCCAAAAATGCCTTTAAGAAAATAAAGATGCATCTTTACATGAGCACCTCTAAGAAAACAATCAATCAACTTAAGATAGCCTCCTATCTCTAGAACAAGGCAGGAATAAGTATTATAAAATGAATACCTTAACTGTTAGAGGCAGTATGTATTGGACATAAGGAATCAAAATAAATTGATATTTCATGAACAATCTAAATAATTTTCCTTTCATCTTTTGAAAGAAGTTTCTACAGGTGTCAATCTTTAAATAGAGGCCAAGAGAAAATGGATTTGATACTAACCTACCTCCCACATTCCTCTATAAGACTTTGGACAGATTAGAACTATAGTACACTCACTACTAAATGACATATATGATACTGGTTGTACAATAAAAACTAACCATTGTTATGTTAGTTATTTATCAATAAAATCGATATTAAATTGGGGACTAGAAGAAACATTTCAGCCCTTGGCAAGAATAACTCATTCTTCAAAAAGAACTATATAAGCTACAAAATAGCTTGAGAATGCCAAATTAGGGACTAAAAGATACACTTATTTCAGAGGCATTTTTTCATATATGATCCTTAAACCTTATCATAGAGAAAATCTTTTGAGAAAAGATTCTTAGAAAGAGGACATTTGGATAAAGCTCTACTATCCAAGCCTAATAGAGTTCACACAATTTGTAAGGTTATGTGCACAAATACCAGGGAATGTCATTCTCATTATTCTTGACATTATGGAGAATCACCCTTCCTTATAGTCTGGTCCATATAGATAGCCCATTATTAAACTTCTGAGTAACTTCTAAACAACATTTAGATGTTCTGGTATCAAAAATCTTAATCCAAATAAATTTATGTTTGGCTCCTCCTTCACTCTCTTTGAATATGGGAACATCACAAAAATAAAAGGTTAATACTTTGAGTGACGATATATCAGATAATGAAGTATAAAATATGACATAAAAGTCAAACCTTATCTGCTTATTTAGGTAACTACTAGCTTTCACATTTATTCTAGTTTCAAAACAAGTACATGCTAAAAACTTCAAGACATTAGGCTATAAAAACATTTCCAGTCCTACTTTAGTATTGAAATTTTAGATACTACAACCTTTGTAATTTTAGTGAGAAAAATAAGGTATTGTCTCCAATGTCATGTATTTAGGCCTTGCTGAAAGCCACTTAGGTGGTTTTGGGTCACAAAATTGATCTTCTTCAATTCTACTACAAGCAAAGGCAAGGTCTTGCAAAGTGCCTTTAGATTGAGCTCTCCTAAAGCCCTTGTTCAAATCAATAAAAGGTGATATTGGAGAGAAATTGCAAGATAATAGAGATCTAATTTGGTGAGAGTACAATTTATGGCTATAACAGAGATCAAAAAAGATCCTGCATGCTTCTCTTTTGTTATTGGTTTTGACAAAATGGAAATTTTGCAAACTTCTCTTTTTTAATGAATTTGGCAATTATTTACATCTTGGATGCTATGATTTGTGGTTTAATTTTATTGTTATTGCAAGGATTTTCATAGTTAAAGTGTTGTTTTATGCTAAATTTTGACTATTTTTTTGTATTGATTTGTTAGTAGTAGAGGGGTGTCTATTTACTTTGATGTTCTGGGTTATAAGTGTGTGTCAAAAGAATATTATTGTTGCTATTATTGTGTGATTACAATTAGAATTCCAAAATTAGATACCTTCTATTAGTGTTAGCCTAACTAGCTTAGTTTCTTTAGTTTTGATGTTGAAAAACAACCTTGCTTAGTATCTTAATCTAACTATGTCTTTAAGTATTTGTTAGTTTTACAAGTTCAAAGTTGATCAAGTAATGCTCACGAAAATCACATTAACTTAGTATTCTTTCTTTGATTTCATAGGATTTTTTATAGGTGAATTCTAAATCAATTTGATCTAACTATGCTTTATAAAACAACTTAATTTGAGATAGCAAATAATTAGTTTAAATGAGTTTTAATTCAGGAGTTTTCAAACAAAGTTTTTATATGCTCTTTCATAAGTTAAATTTTTATAAAAACTATTTTACATTCGGTGAATCGATTCACAAATTGATTCATGTTGAAAAACTTGTAAAATGAACTTGAATCAACTTACCAAACAATTCATGAAAAAAAAAATTCTTAATGAAGGTTTGAAATTTTTCTAAATCAATTCTTTAATCGATTCAATATCTATTTTCAAAATACTATGATTTGATTTATTAATTGATTCAGTCATGAATTTCTTCATAAGCTAAATCAATTTTTAAATTGATCAATTAGTTACAAGTTTGTAATAACCACTATAAATTGATTCATGAATCGATTCAAGGATTGAAAATTAATTTTTTTAAATGTCAATTATCTCAATTATAAATAGACTAAACCTCATTTGTTTCAAAACACATTGTGACAAAAATAAAGAAAATCCTAGAGCTTAAACCTGATCTTGCTATTTCATTGTTTTTCATCAACTTAATCAATCTTGGATCAAATTGTTGAAGGATTCACCTTGGATAATTGAGATTTTCATCTCAATTGAATTATTGTATCTCTAACTCAAACTCTTTATTTCTGATTTTAGATTTCTAGATTTTAGGAATCTGGATACAAAGGAAGATGTTAATCTTCCCTTTGCATCCTTCTAGAATTGTGAGGTTGATTACAATTGGTAGGAGATGTATTGAATTTTTGTAAATCTTCATATCTGTGAGGTTAATCATAATTAGGTGAAGATATAGAATTTTTGTATTATAAATCTGCAAGAACCCTGTAAAAATTCTTGTTGTAAAACTAGTGTGCAGAGCCTAATTTAATTCATGTGATTAATAATAGGATATGTCATCCGGTCAAGGATTGATCTAGTGGATGTAGACTTGAATTGCATTTCAATTCAAATTTAACCACTTAAAAAAGTGTGTCCTGATCTTTTCATTACTACTTTAACACTTTTGCACATTTTCTGTTTCTACATTAAATCTATAATCCGATTTTCTGCTATTTCAGTCAATAAACAATTTAATTGTTAACCATAAAATCTGATATAATTCTTGTAAACAAGAAAGTCTTCTGTTGTGCATTTACTTGCAAATTAAAATTAACAATCATATTACAATTGACTTAGTTGTTAAACTCTTTAGAATCAATAAAGAGTATAAAATTCCTCTAAGGGAATAAGGGCAAGATCATAATTCTTATTTCTTTTTGGGACCAAAAGTTAGTATTAGAGCTTTGGCACTTGACATTCTTTCTTTTAACAAAATTATGGATTCTAAATTGATTGTTTTGCTTGATTGTCCATCCTTGAACAATCCCTCTACTTTTGATAATGAAAATTTTACTTTTTGAAAACATAAAATTAAGTCTTTTATAGAAGCATTAGATGTAGACATGTTAGAACTTTTAACATCAGATAATGAATGTCCTAAAATATCTGTTAATGGAATTCTACAACCTAAATCTAAATTGTTATGAAATGAGGAGGAAAGGAGGAAACATCTCCTTGCATCCAAAGTAAAATAGGTTGTTATTAATTCACTATCTACTAATGAGTTTGAAAGAATTTCTGAATGTACAACAGTAAAGGAAATCTTGGATACTTTGGAGATTGCTTACATTGGTAGAATTAAGGCTGACTCTAAAAAAGAAGGACAACATTGCCTCATGACCAAACACAATGAAGACATAAAGGTACTAAAATATTCTTCATTTTTTTATGGCTCTTATGTTAGTGATACTAATAATGAATCCAATAATCAAACTAATGCTGAAACTGATAATGAATCTAATGATTTGTATGAGGAAATCTATGAAGCATTAACTAAAGCCAACAAGGAGTTAAAGCAATTAAGAACTTGGAGTGAAAATTTACTAAAAAAGATCAAGCAATTTGAAAAAGAAAATAGTGATTTGAACATTTTAGCTAAGAAACTATTGAGTGAGAGCAAAGTATGTGATCATTGTGAGTCTTACAAATTTGAGATAGAAAAATTAAATAAAGTTTTACAAGGATTTGTTGATAGCAATGTGAAACTCAATAGCATGCTAGATAATCAAAAAGGTTCTCTAAACAAAGCTGGTTTAGGTTATAAACAATCAAGGACAAAGAGAAATTTTCATTATATTACCTGCTTTTATTACAATTATAGAGGTCATTATATTAAATTCTATCCATATAGAATTGGCACCTATGTTCTAAGACCAAATGAAAAACTAATTTGGCTACCTAAAGCATCTAGCTCCAAAAGGAATGTTTCATTGGTGCCTAATAGATCTAAACCCAAGATCAATTGGATACCATCAAAGTAAGTATAATCTTTATTTTACAGGATTGTGGGAGGAAAAGAAGCAATATGTGGTTCCTTAACAACGAATGTTCTTTCCATATAATAGGGAACAAAAACAACTTCATCACTCTCACATCAATCATAGGAGGTAAAGTAACCTTTGGAGATGATGCCAAAGGAAAAGTGATTGGAAAAGGTAAAGTTGGTAAGATGCCTAACTATTTTATTGATGATGTGTTACTTGTTGAAGTTTTGAAACATAATCTCTTAAGTATTAGTCAGTTTTGTGACAAAGGAAACAAAGTAATTTTCAATTCAAATAAATGTCTGGTTATCAATGATAATGACAAACAAGTTAAACTTGTAGGATATAGAATTAACAATATTTACATAATTGATTTCAATGTTGAATCAAATCTAGATTCTTCTTGTTTAGTTAGTCTGAACAAAGATTCTTGGATTTGGCATAGGAGACTAGGACACACTAATATAGAACTGATAGGAAAACTCTCTAGGAAGAGTTTAGTTTTAGGATTGCCAAAATTAAACTACACTAAAGATAGAATGTGTGATGCATGCTAGAAAGGAAAGCAAGTCAAATCCTCTTTTAAATCGAAAAAGGTTGTTTCTACTTCAAAACCCCTTAATTTGCTTCATATAGATCAAGTAGGACCATCTAGGATTAGAAGCTACGAAGGAAATCTCTATGTGCTTGTAATTGTAGATGATTATTCTAGATTTAAGTGGACCCTATCACATAAAAGTGATACATTTGAAGATTTTGAAAAATTTGCAAATGTAATTCAAAATGAAAAAAGGTTCACCATAATCAACATTAGAAGTGATCATGGAGGAGAGTTTGAAAACAAAGATTTTCCTACTTTTTATGAATCAAGTGGCATAAGCCATAATTTTTTAGGACCTAGGACTCCTCAACAAAATGATGCAGTTGAAAGGAAAAATAGGTGTTTAGTTAATATAGCAAGAACAATTTTGAATAAGAGCTCACTTCTTAAGTCTTTTTGGGTAGATGCAGTTAATACTGCCTGTTATGTATTCAATAGAGTTTTGATAAGACCTATTTTGAATAAAACTCCTCATGAACTCTATTATGGAAGGAAGCCTAAGTGTCACATCTTCATGTTTTTGGTCGTAAATGCTTTATTCACAATAATGGCAAAGATAATTTAGATAAATTTAATGCTAAATCAGATGAAGCTATTTTTATTGGGTATTCTTCATCCAGCAAAGCTTTTCATGTTTATAACAAAAGGACTTTAAAGATTGAAGAATCCATACATGTTATTTTTTATGAGTTTACCTTAAGTGCAAACAGGTTGAGAGTAGAAGATGATCTATATAATTAGTTAATGTCTGATCTAACTCAGAGGAGCAATAAGATCAATTAAAGATAAGTGCTCTTGATCCAAAGGAAGATGATAATGATACAATGATCCTAGACATTTCTAAACCCAGCACTTCTCAGAAATAGTGGAAGTTCATGGAAAATCATTCCAGAAACTTAATAATTGGAGAAGCTACTAAATGGTTTGTTTTGCAAGTATAAAGCATGTGAATTAAGGTTTGTATTTTGCGTTCAACTTTTATTGATTTGAGCAATTTTGGTACATGCTTAGATGTGTAAGTTTTCTTGTTTAAAATTGCATAAAATAGATTTCAAGTTTTTTTAATCAAGTTTAGGATCAATTCGGATTTTTCCAGATTTAATTTGAGTTTTTGAATTCATTCATGATTCAAAAATTTGCACTATGAATTGATTCTTAAATAATTCACAAAATTTTCAATGTTTCGACCTATTTTAAAATTTTTGAAAATCTTTATTTAGCATAGCCAAATTGATTATCGAATCTATTCAGTATCAAATAAATCGACTCAGTCAATAATGAATCAATTCAACTTCTAATAATCGATTCAAAAACTGTTGTTATAAACTAGAATATAATTTTACTTCAATTCATATTATTTTTCTTTCTTAAATCAATTCATATACAAATTTTTCATTAATTGGAAGAATAACTAGTAGAGGGGGAGCTAAGTTTCAAATCATAAGAAACTCGTCTATAAATAATCTTGATATCAATAGTTAATTTTGCACTTTTGAATTTATGTAAAATTCTAACTTCGAAACTTTGATACTATTTCGATGTTTGATTACTCACTCCTTTCTTCACTCTTTACTGAGGCACTATTTCTTTTTGATATGTCAAAAGGGGGAGAAAAATGAGATTTTTAGATTCTTGGGAAGAAAAGATGAGATTATAAAATTTTAAAAAAAAATTTAGAAACTTTGAACCTCATCTTAAATTATTTGTCAACATCAAAAAGAGGGAGATTGTTAGCTTAGCTAGTTTATTTTCTTTAGTTTTGATGTTAAGAAAACAACCTTGCTTAGTATCTCAATCTAATTATATGTTTAAGTGTTTGTTAGTTTTGCAGGTTTAAAGTTGATAAAGTATGTTCAAGAGATCCATATTAACTTTGTATTCTTTCTTTAATTTCATAGGATTTTTGGTAAGTGAATTCTAAATCAATTTGATCCAACTATACTTTATAAAATAACTTAATTTAAGATAGCAAATAAGTTTTAAATCAAAAGTTTTCAAACAAAGTTTTTATATGCTCTTTCACAAGATAAATTTTTATAAAAATCATTTTACACTCTATGAATCGATTCATGAATTGATTCATATTAAAATAAACTTGTGAAAAGAACTTGAATTGATTTACCAATCGATTTATGAAAAAAAAACTTTTCTTAACGAAGGTTTGAAATTTTTCTGAATTGATTCTTTAATTGATTCAACATCTATTTTCAAAACACTATGATTCGATTCATTAATCAATTTGGTCATGAATTTCTTCATAAACTGAATCAATTCTTAAATCAATTAATTAGTCACAAGTTTGTCATAACCACTACAAATCAATTCATGAATCAATTCAAAGATTGAAAATTAGTTTTTTTAAATGTTGGTTATCTCAACTATAAATAGACTAAACCTCATTTGTTTCATAACACATTGTGACAAAAATAAAGAAAATCTGAGAACTTAAACCTAATCTTGCTATCTTATTGTTTTTCATCAACTCAATCAATCTTGGATCAAATTGTTAAAGGATTCACCTTAGATAATTAAGATTTTTATCTCAATTGAAGTATTGTATCTCTAACTCAAACTCTTTATTTTATTTTTAGATTTCTAGGTTTTAGGAATTTGGATACAAAGGAAGAGGCTGATCTTCCCTTTGCATCCTTCTAGAATTGTGAGGTTGATTACAATTGGTAGGAGGTGCATTGAATTCTTGTAAATCTTCATAGCTATGAGGTTGATCATAGTTAGGTGAAGATGTAGAATATTTGTATCATAAGTCTACAAGAGCCTTATAAAAATTCTTGTTATAAAACTAATGTGTAGGAGCCTGATTTAATTCCTATGATTAATAATAGAACAAATCCTTCGATTGAAGATTAATCCAGTAGATGTAGACTTGAATTATGATTTTAATTCAAGTTGAACCACTTAAAAAATTCTGTGTTTTGATCATTTCATTACTGCTTTAACACTTTTGCACATTTTCTATTTTTGGATTAAATCTGCAATCTAGCTTTCTACTATTTCAATCAATAATTAATTTAACTATTAATCATATAATCTAATATAATTCTTGTAAACAAGAAAGTCTTTT
This sequence comes from Saraca asoca, assembly GCA_026873985.1. Classification (NCBI taxonomy): domain Eukaryota; kingdom Viridiplantae; phylum Streptophyta; class Magnoliopsida; order Fabales; family Fabaceae; genus Saraca; species Saraca asoca. Next base: position 8,776 of record JANHAO010009367.1, read on the forward strand.
GCTGTGCATTTACTTGCAAATTAAAATTGACAATCATATTACAATTGAATTAGTTGTTAAACTCATTTAGAATCAACAAAGAGTATAAATTCCTCTAAGAGAATAAGGGCAAGATCATAATTTTTGTTTCTTTTTAGGACCAATAGTTAGTTCTTATATGAGATTCAGATAAAGTTTGTCCTACCAAAATCTAGAATTTGTCCCCTACACTTGGTTTTTTTTGGATTGTATGAAGTTTCTTGGCTGCAAAGAGGTTGTTACAATCAAAGAAGGGTGACGAGGCAAATAGGGAAATTTAAAAGGAAAAAAATTTAGGTTGGTGGTGTTGGTGGGGATTATGAAGATTTAGTGGTTCAGAGTTTAGTATAAAGATGAATGAGAAAACTTAAAAATTATCTCTTACATTGGAATAATCACTAGTTAAGGGTCTTTACTTTGTTATTTAGTTGTTCAAACCCATATATTACTAATGCAATATATTTGTGGCCCTTATATAAGTTAGTGGATAAGAGACAACATATAGAAGGTAAACCTTAAAGTTAAGAAAATGGATTAACCAGAAGTGAACAATATCAACAAAAAAAAAGTATTATTGTATATATCTCATCAAACTACATTTATAGACAAAATTATATAAGTTATGAGTTAAAATGCCTTATTTAACCTCAATTTTATGAGTTAGTTTTATTTGAAAACATGACTAATAATTGAATTTATTCTGGACTGAGCTATGTTACATTATGATCACTTTAATATTAACGTGTGAGAAAAGTTATTTGTGATTTCTTATTTGATCTCAATATGATATCAAATTAATACATAATTCTTTTATGCTTTTTGTAGGATCATGTTCAAGTTATTCCACAATCTCTCCAAGATCAAAATTCACCCATAGAAGCAAGAAGATCTTTAGGAGGGAGCAACCAATTTATGATATGTAAGATAATCTACAATTCAACTTTTTATATTTAATGAAATATGTTTCTAATTAATTATATAAATTTATTATTATATTGGTTTAATTATTATATAATATAATTGTAATTTTAATTTTACTATTTTTAACAATAATTATATTGGTTTAATTATTATAGCATTTTAGAACAAAAATATGGGATAGCTGAGATGTAAAAAATTGGAAAAAATTATAAAAGAAAATAAAAAAATTATGAAATTAAAAACAAATGCAAAAATTTTAGAAGTGGTTTTGACTACATCCATATTTAAAAAAAAAAGATTTTCAAAAACATTTAGAGGCTGTTAATTGCCTCTATCCTTTAAAAAAAACTAGAAAAACTTTAGAGGTGATTCAGAATTGCTCCATTTTTTTTAAAGAAAAAATTGAAAACTCTTATGCTTCATTTGGCTTAACATTTTCTTGAATTCATTTCAATTCATTTTAAAAAAACATGATTTTATGTCATTTATAGATGAATTTTTGTGTTTGGAATAAATTTTATAAAATCTGATTTCAATTCATTTTAAAATGAATTCTTTTGTTTGAAACTTTAGTTAATAATTTTGGAATTCATTTCGAATATATATAATTACATTGTTACCTTTAATTTTGGAATTCTATCTAAGTATGTTCTTTGGATCTCTATATCCATTTGGAGACTGAGAATATGCTAGAAAAATAAAAGAGAGTTGAAAATTGAGGCTAAAGTTTGCTGCTTTACTATCTCGTAGCCTAACCCAAGTTGAGCTAATGGCTTCCTAGGTTCTCAATTTTTTAACATTGCAATGGGTTACTGGCTGCTCTTGTTTCAAAAATTTATGCCTTGTTCATCTTAAAAATTTGCATAACTGTACTTTTCTTGCATTTTCTCAACAACCAAACAGAATTGTAAGGAAATAGTATTCAATCAACTTTGTTTTTCCTCTTTCAAAGTTATGAAACAAAGGATATTGGCCTTTTCATCAACAACTCAAAATATCTTGTTCATGTTTTCCCACAAAATCATGATTATAACTATCAACAACAGTTCTATAATTTCCTAACAATTCAAAGCTTATAACAATTTAAACAATAAAAATGTTAAAATGAGTCATTTCATCAACACCATTCATCATAGTATTATAACTATCATAAGAACCATTTCTTCAATAGCATCCCTAATAAAGGTTTCATATCAAATGATGATATAATTAAAAAAAAAAAGGTTTTATCAGCCATCAAATAAAGAGTATGATCAGCTCAAACATAAGACTAAAAAATGATTGCTCATCTTTTTGAAAAGCCAATTTTGGTGTAGATTTTTTGGAAGTGCTCTAAAGGTGCTAATATGGATTGGATTAGCCATCAGATAAACCAAAGCATCCAAGAAGAAATCCCCTTCAAGTCCCATGTCTTCCAACATCTTTACCACCTCTTCTAGGTTGGCAGCAGGATTGCTGCTCTTAGTTGCTTAAGCAATCTCCTTCATAGCCTATTTGACATCTCTAATACTTTTGCTAAAGGCATTTTCAATAGAAGTCTTTCTTTTGATTCCTTTCTTTCTTGTTCAATATTTTTAGACTTTGAGTAAGCTGAAAGGGCTTGGTCACTTTCTTCTGGATTCATTTGGTTACCTCGGTAAAAGATCTCAATGTGGACTGAATTATTTGCTTGTAATTAATCAATCTCTTCAATGGAAATCTTCGTTAGTCATCTTGCCATCTCTTCACATTTGAACCAATTGCTCTATCTTTTTCATAAATTTCACGCATTAAGTGAAGGTTGAAAAGTTGTTTGCCACGAACTAATCTCATATCTATTTTTGCCTAATCTATTACTAGGAAACAATAACATAAATGACAATGCAAAAATATGCTTCCTAGCATAAAAAGATTGATTTTGTTTACTTTACCTCTATAGCTTCATCCCATACCTTAGCCTTAGCCTCTATAGTCTTTATAATATCATTCCAAGAGAAACCACTTTTGTTCAAGACATCTAAAGCCATAGCCATTTGTGTCTTGAGAGTTTTAAGCACGTTTATAACATTTTCAGCCTTAATATCCTTTTCAAATCTCATATTAAGTGCATCAATGGCAACCCTATATGTCTCTTATGTTCTGTTTTGCTTTTGCCCTTTTACTTTTTGCTCTTTCAGAACTCTAAAAGTAGACCATCTATCTCAGTTGTCCAAGTTAAATATTTACTCTTCTTATTACTATCAAGAGTTTATTGAACTTCTGCATTAGTCCCCTTAATAGCTAAAAGAATTAATGATTTATTGTTAAAAGACCTTAAAATTAAGTTATCAATTATAGTACACATATAATAACTTAGCAAAAAGACTTATTTTCTTGAACTTAAGAAAATTTAAGGTAACATAATGATACAAAATATAAAAAGAAGCTATATGCTCAAGGTTCACATTCTTCTCAATGCAATAAATATGGCATACTATTAATATTGTTTTTGTTCTCAACCTTGAGTATAAATATTGTGTCTATTGTCTCCTATTCATGATTCCTCTTTCTTTCAATTTACACAGTTTTATGTCTCAAATGTACCATAATCCAAAAGGCATTTTTGAGTTTAGTAACATTCAATTCCAATACTAGGTATTAATTGATAAGAAGGCTTTGATTTGGAACATTAGTGCTTCATAAGGATGCAAAAAATTGCTAACCTAGCAGGAAAGGGAAACTATGCATGCAATCACTAGATACTTGTAGGAAGCAACTGAGTACAAAATGTTGATACTACTTCTAGTGTCAAATTGTCTTGTAGATATGTGGATCTTCAACCCTTTAGACTCCTAAACATAAAAAAGATCAGAAAAATCTTCGAGTCCATAATTGTACATAGTATAATAGATAGACCAATACTATATTAAGGATATGTGTGTGAACCAATAAGAAGGAAATTCTAAAGTTACATTAGATTTTAAGCCCTTGAGAACTTGACTTCTTCACCTTGTGGTACATTTAAATTATAGTGCATAACACAATGATCCTAATACTACCACACGATAATGAATGTGTAGAAGAAGTGTGAAGTTAAGAAAATTAATTACCTAACTATGTGATACTGGCATGAAATAAATATTAAATTCAACAATATATCATTATTATAAGAAATTCTCAAAGCAACAGGACAATAAATACGGGCAGGTTTCTAAAAATATGAAATTTCCTATAAATCATTATCAATTTTACAATATCAGCAATTCTAAGCTTGAATCCTTCCAGCCATGAACAATAGGATAATAAATAGTGACCACAGTAATCTTAATCCTTTCAGCCACACTTCTAAGCCTATCATACCTCATTTTCACCACATCCTAAGCCTTAGAAGTAGGAAAAGTTTGAAATTCTTCATCTAATTTATCTGGCTTTGCTACTTTCACCCATGACAGTTTAGTGTCCATGTAAGGTGGATGCCTTTGTTTGAACCAAAAATTCCATATTCCAATTAGAAACATGTAGAGGAATACAAGTGGTATGATCAATATTAATAATAATGCATTCTAACAAAGTAAATTTCAACATAAATAACATTCTTACAAAACATTCCATATACACAAGAAAGTGCATAACAAGAAAAACATCCAACTAGCTCTGAGATCAACAAAAGTTCTAACACCTAACCTATAAATTAGCTATATAGGCATAGTAAATCAAAAACTAATTTTAAGCATTATGATCATTCCGTATATGCTCTATAATGTAATTCCTCATTCATTCTCCTTCTATATTATCAATATCTCATATTGCACTTCTTAGTGGGTTTTCAATTTCATCTTGTTTCTAGAGTCTCTAAGAAGATTGGTTATTCTCAAAATATTAACTAGATGACCAAAAGCATTAGGCCCCATATGCAGTATGTCACAAGTCCTTTCATCAAATTGTATTCTTCTCATTAGCTCTTATCTGACTGCTTCTCTTTCTATTCTTGGCCTTTCAATTATCCTTTCAAACCAAGTAGCATATCGATAAATATGAAGTACGGTAGCTACCCAATCCATGTATGCAATTATAGCAGCAACACAATTTCTCTCTAGATCCCTCATTATCTATATAATATCACAACAAAATAAAGAGCTAATTCATATAAAATTTTACCCAAATATGATACATGTATATAGAAGTAAGAATCTATGGATAAATATATGAAAAATGAATCACAGTACATTATGGATCATAAGTAATCCATTGACACTAATGATTCATTGCTTTTGCTTTGTCTTAATTCAAAAATGAAATTTTACCCAAAGTTGTAACATCATTCTCAATACATTGACAAAATTTTGGAGTACATTGGCAATGGGGGCACAAAAATTAGTAATTTTAAATGGGAGAGGTAGATTTGAGGCTGAAAAATGATTAAAAGAACCATTATATTTTAAAATAGCTACATATCATTAATTAATTTCTATTCTCTTGCTTTTAATTTTAAAACATCCATTTCTTTTGTTTTGTTATTCTCCTGCATCTAATTAATTGCAAGACACATTTTACGTCTCAAGCCAAAACTTGAGCTTAGCAGAAGAGAAAACGAGCATACCTTTTACCCTAAGACACCACTAAATCTTCAAAAATGCTATTTTCACTATTTGATTTACGTTTCTCATATTAATTATTGTTTATGATAATTAGTTTAAAAGAAAAATGGATCAAATGTAAAAATACATAAGTATAGCTTTTTTGCTAAATGATTAATAATATGAAAAATCAATAGTTTTGAATTATAGGTATGAACTTTTTTCTACCTAAATACTTGTTTTAATGGCGTTACTCTCTCTTTCAATGTTAATTATTTATGCACAAGTAACAAAAACCTAAAGATACAAAACAAAAAAAAAGCTAATTTCACTTATGTTCAAAATGCTAATTTCATTTATATTCATTTACTCAATCAAACATGGAATCACTTTGTTGAACCCTAAAACTTTAGGTCCAACGGAGTGGGGCTAAGTGAATAAACATACGTGAATGGAAAGAATAACATAAAATTATGTAGAGCATGAGGATTAAGCATAATGAGGAAAGTTACATAATCTCTATCAAATGCCACACTGGCAACCATAACACCTAGAAATAGATTTTGTTGTGGTTCTTACATTAATGCATATTCTAAACACACATGGCATAGGAATAGTTAACAATACATCAAACATTTATAGGATGACAAAAGAGAGAGAGCATAGCATGCTTCAAAATAGGCATTTTGATGATAATCTCATCTTATCTGGAAATATTTGTAAGTGGCATTTTCTAGGATGGTAATCTGAATTCTCCCCTATCATCAAATTGCCCACAAACAATGCCATTCAACTGAGTGCCACATTGGGATTAGGTCTCATTAATTCTTGTAAGTCATGAATGTGACTAAATAAAATATCAATTTATAGTTCACAAAGGAAAGAATAATTTTTCCTAAGATTATCAACCTCTTCATAAAGTTGTAGTGATAGATTCATCTCTTAAATAGTTATCATAAAAAATGTTAGATTTTCAGAAAAATGCATTTTTATAATAAAATTTTAAGGAGAGTAGCAACATCAGTAGTGTTTAGCCCTTTGTTTTCAACTATTAACTCATTCACAAAAAATAATTATTAAGATATGAAAAAAAATATATGCTAAGGAGCAAAAAGAATAAACAAAATTACTAGTGCTTGGGAGAGTACAATCAATTGGTAATCCCTTTTTTCATCTTCTGTGTAATTGGTATTTCTAAAACAAAGCTAAGTCATAAAAAATGAATTGAAGACAAGTAACTTCTGCTTACTAAACAACATAATTAATGATTTTATAGGACAACAAAAACACCAAACCATTCTACTATTCTCCTGCATCTAATTTTAAAACATCCTTTTCTTTTCTTTTTTTCAATAATGTGGTGTATTAGACAACACAACAAAAACACCTTGTATGACCATTTGTTAATGGAAAACCAAATTGCATGAAACAAATAGGAAAATTGGGAAAGACCCTAAATCTAAAATCATCTAAATAGGTAATAAAATTTAATAAATTAACCATTAAATAAACTAAGACAAATAGAGAAAGATTTTAGCTATCATTGCTTACTTTAAGAAAACTTCAAGTCGAGGTAGAGTTAGAAAGCAAGAAAGTCGATAAAGATGGCGGTGACAATGATGATGGGAAGATCAGTGGAATCAATACAGGTAGCAGTGGCAATGACAATGGCCAATATCAGTGACAGTAGCAGTGGTGAAATCAACTCACCATGCCTACAAGTGGTGCTCTCGATGAGAAGTGAAATGAGGAAGAAAGTAGTGAAATTAGGTTTTAAATATGATGGGTAAAAAGGTCTAATTAAAATTGTTTATCTCAAATGAAATGAATTCTACACAAATCCTAAATAAATTTACAAGATTTTCAAAAGGTAAAAATGAAAATTGTAATTGAAATCAAATGAAACAAAATCTAATTTTATTTAAATCCAAACATCATTTTAAATCAAATTTATTTTGAAATGAAATCAATTCTTGTTTTGATGGGTTTCCAAAAAGCGGGTTAGAAGCAATTGTGAATTGCCTCCATTTCAAAAAAAAAAATGGAAAATTTTAAGGATGGTTTCAAACTACCTCCAATTTAAAAAAAGAAAATTAAGGAAAAGTTAAAGACGGTTAAACCATATCTAGATGAACCATCATTAAATATCTATATTTAAAAATATTCTAGTAATTACATTGAACCACTTCCAAGTATAATAAAGTGACTATTTTTGTGTCAATCATATGAACCGTCACTAAGAATGTTAAAAGTGGTTTAAACCACCTCTAATTACTGGTAATAATCACTTTTAATTAGCACAATTTTTTTTAATACCTCATCCGTTATCGAGAAATGGGACACCCTTTATTTAAGGGATAATTTTAGAAATCCTATTCAATATCCTTTATTTCAAGTTAAAGAAAAAGCTATATTTAGTCATTTATATGTTATACTATAATGCCAATATGAGTACCTTTGTTGGTGTGCAACCACAAATCCATTGCAAAGAGTGAGAATTGATGTTGTGTTTACCCAAAAAGGCTAGTATCTTAGTAGAAGTAGGCAAGTACCTAAATGCACTATCTTAAGATTTGAGAGACATAGAGGGAAAGTACTATGAGATAATAAATAATACTTATATAAGAAAAATCAAATGAAAATACTAGAAAGATCATAGTAGATGGTCTTATTTGAATTTTGATGGAACAATCTGGATCCTATTGCTGTTTAACATGTATAGTATAGTTTGTTTTAAAGGTTATAAGATGAAAGAAACTAATGTGTAAGTGTCCTACATGATATAGTAACACTTGATATTATTTTAAGATTTTTGTTCCTTCAATATCTTGGATTCTAATTCACATTACTATAATATTAGTATTTAGTGATGATTCATCAGCGATAGTCATCTAAAAACTACCACTAATCACATGCTAATTTATATTTAGTTTTGTTCCATCTGACGCTTCTGATAATGTTTAACTTTTGTTAACCGCCGTTAAGCACATGTTAATTTATATTTAGTTTTATCCCATCTAACACTTTTGATAATGTTTAACTTTTGTTTTTAGAGATGGTTTGTTAACACATTTTTGGAGAACAACCCTAAGTGATGAGAAAATGATTTATTTTTTATGTTTGTTCTAACACTTCTCTTCATCTCTTTTCTTTCTCATGAACCCCATCTGGCAATCAAAACCCCAAATTCACCGTCACTCCTAAATTCTTCATCTTTCCTAAAATTTCTTCACGTTTCTTCATCAAACCATGCTTCATCTTGGTCCTAAAAGCCTAATTACAAAGAGACAACCATAACTATTACAATTTGATGGCCCCAAAGAAGTTCCTCCTTCACCTATCGATTTGAAAAAAGTGGAGTAAAATAGAAACCCCAAACGAGAAGAAGTTGGTGGTGAGAAATTTCAGATGCACTGATGGCTCTATTGGGGTGGAGGCACAATTGAGTAATTGGGCTTCTATTACCCAAGTCATTGATCCAAAACCTCATCAGCATCTAGGTATTTTCTTGCTAGTGTGCTTTTGCATATTTCTTACGTAGTATATATACATTTTTTTAGTTATAACCTATGGACATTTTGGAGCTGCTGAAATTGTAGACATATGAATATGGAGGTTGGACAAAACTGGGTTTGGATAAAACAATTTAGGTTTAAATGAAAGTTGAACCAAGGAGTTTTTGGTAGCAAAAAGCAAAGAAAGTAATTTGATGTTTAAATTAAAATGGAGTTATGGCAAGTGAAAATAAATTGTATGTTATGATAATAAATTCTTGTTGTGATCGTCATTGTGGTTATTTTGTGATAACTGCAGTTATGAAAAAAATGCAGATATTATTTGAATGTATGCATAAGAAAGATGACATCTTCAAATTGCTTCTAATTATCAACTAAGCTAAAGCTTTGTCTTGGAGTTATGATTCTTCTGTTGATATTTGTATATACCTATATATACCAATGCATTTATAACAACCCAGTTAAAATAGACATGTTATAGTTTAAAAATTATTATTAGCCTCTTAAACTCACTAAAACTCTAACTTTCATTGCAGTATTAAAAGAGAGATTTTGGCACTTTACCAGGTTCTCACCTTCTATCATAACATATATTATTTCCCTGTATTTTCATGTGTTCTTATGTATGATAGCAATGGTTTTTAGTATCCTTGATTCAATTACAATAACCACAACATCAGGGGTTCTATTTGAAT
>JANHAO010009368.1:0-18430 GCA_026873985.1 Saraca asoca
ATTATAAAATTTAATTTTTATTATGATCACATATTTCATGCAATCATCATTAGACCCGTGCATAGCATGGGCCCATCACTAGTTAAATAAATAAATATTATGACATGCAGAAGCTTATTTAAATTAAAAAAATAATTTATAAATAAATTTAGATGAATATTAATATATTAAGAAAATATTTTTAAGAATATAAAAAAATTCAACTAATTTAAAATGTTAATATAACAATTTTATTAAATTAAAAAATATAATATTTTCTCATAATTAATATAAATATCATTATGTCAATTTTATAATTATCTAATAAACAAAATATAAATATGATAATGATTTATTTATATTTAATTATATTATAATTTATAATCTATATTTATATTATATATTAGAACTAGTCAAAGCTGTGTGATAGAAATTAATTGACACAAGTAACCTTACACTGATTCTACATCATTTCTAAATTTCTTTTTAAATCTAATAACAATTAATACATGATCAAACACTTAACTCTTTTTTTTAAACATTTAAAAGTAAAATTTACATCAATTCGAAGATATTGATGGATCACGTTAAATTTTGCCGGATTAATATATAATTTATATGATCATTATTTAAAATTCAACTATAAATTTTGTAAGAAATTTATCTCATAAAAAATTATGCAAACAGCATAAGTATATGTACAAATTGGATGATATCAAATGAAATTTAGTAATTTCAATTTATTAGGTTCATATTTTAAAATACTTTGAGTTGGTCTTTTGAAACAATCTAAAGAAATAAATATTAGCCGTAACAATAAAATAACAAATAAATTAAAGACATCAATATTAACTGAATTTTAAGGATTCAAACTAAAGCAAAATACATAAATAACAAAAGCACCAACATCCTTCCCCTTTAACCCAAATGACGAACACAAATCCCAATCCTAGTACGAGATCGAACTAAGAAATTCCTTCAACCAATAGTTCAATAGCCACTCCAATTAACAAAATAAACGAAATAGAATATAAAAATTTCATTTTCTTTAAAAAGGCTTTGCTTAAAAAAAGAATTAAGATTTAAATAATATAAATTAATATTTTCATTTACCAACTAAAAATTTATAAAGTTATATTGGATTTTAGAGTTTATATATAATTTTTTATTATTCTGAAATTTGATAATTAAAAAAAATATATAAAATATATATTAATGAAATCATTAAAATAGGTAAATGAATAATAAATAAATTGAAAGACATTATATCTTTCATAGATTAATCCGTCTATTTACTCAATTTTCACCAACAATCCAACTTTGAGACGTATGGATATTATATTGTCCTCGAGATTATAATTGCTCCAACTATGGTAGTAAACAATGCTCCCACGCGAGCTTTATTTATTCAGAAGCAACCATAAATTGGATAATTAACGTATGCAGTTGATCATTTTTTACGTAAATTCTTTTAAATGATCCACGTAAATTAAAGAAATATATATTCTTGTTTAAGGCTCATTATAAGAAATTTTTTAAATCAATATACACTGAACCAATAGGTATTTAATTGTAATGCCTATTAAACTCTTCTTTTTTTTTTTTGAAAAAGAAAAAAAAAACTGATTAATCCTTTCCTTGAGCATGAAGATTGGAATTTACCTTTTCAAGTACAAAAGTAAAAAATTCTTTAACGATGGGTGTTCGGTACACGCAACGTTTGAAATATGATTAAATTAATGGAATTTTTGGGAAGCACGTTACGTTCTAGGACCATTACGTGAGCAACTCAAATTTACTTGAGCATATGGTTCACACTTCACACATATTCGTGTGATGCAGTTCTCACGTGTATGATTTTTATCCACAGAATGTTTATTAATAAGAGTCATAAATCACTTAATATATATATATATAACATCCTAAATTTAAATTTAAGATATTAAAAAAAATTCAAAATAACACTAGATATCATTATATTATTAAAAATATTGACATTCATCAAACTATTAAAATCAAATCTATAAAATGCGCCGATACTGGCTAAACAAAAAATGTGTCTATGGAAGTAATATTCCTTCTATTTGAATAAATTTTTATAAAATAATGCTACTTAAATAATGTTTACATTTATGACTTTGTATGATTTCATATCTTCTGACATATCAAAACCTACCAATTTTTTTTTTTTTTACAGGAAACTTAATATTAAAACTTATTTTAGTCATGCTTATATTTAAAATAATATAGTAACATTTAATGTTATTTTAAAGCTTTTCATTTTAATAATTAGGATTTCGGTCGAAACAATTGACACTTTCTTAAATAAAAGATTAATTTTGTGTTAAAAACATAATAAAATATCTTAACGATGGAGATAAAGAAGCGAACACAGGGAGTTCACAATCATATATGTGAGTATTGTATAAAAGACACTTATATTTATTTTTTATTCTGCGTTAAAAAAAGCTTACATCTTTGAAGAATAAAGTATATTTTTCTTTAATTATTAAAAAATGGGAATAAAATTAGGCAGGTGTGGATGAGCATGCTGGTGCAAATAAGCTTATGCTGGCATGAGAAAGTAACCAACTCAAACTTTGGCGCCCAGTCGCATCAAGCCACGTCACCGTTTTTGAGACAGAGAAATTACAGCTCATTGTGTTTTCCGTTTGCCTGAGAGAAAATTATTTTTCCAGATTTTTTTTTTAATTCTTCCATGTGTAGAGTTAATATAAAAGTTAATCAACAAAAAATGATAGTATATTAAAAAAATGATAATATATTCAGTAATTATATTAAAATTTTGTTAAAAATTATTTGAATAATTAAGGAAGTTGACAAATATAATTAATAATTTTAGCAAAAGTTAGTTTAATAGAAATTAATCTTATGAAAAAATGAGATTCGAATATTTTTTTTTATTGTTTTAGTACAAAATACATTTAACTTTTGATTTTTACTAATAAAATTTGTTAATTTCTATATTAAAATATTCTAACAACAACATAATCATTCTGTGACTTGATTGAAATTTACATGCATATTGATATTTTTCAATAAAAGAAAATAATTTATCTTTATGCATTCAAATAAAGAAAAGTATTTTCTCTTATACTTTTAAAAAAATTAATTTATTTTCTAGAAATATATATAATTTTTTAGAAAAGCACTTGCAATAAATGGATCAAACTCTAGGAGAAGAGATCCTCAAATAACTTTTAAAGTGGAATCCTATTGCTGTATCCGATTCACAAATTTGTCTATGCATCATTAATTCTTAAAGAGATAAAACTCCTCATCAAATACTTATTTTTACTTGACTCATGTTATATATTCATCTAATTTGTATACGCAATTATTTTGTTAGTGTTGCTAACAATAGTGTCGCTCTTAAGCTTTTTAAGCTTAACATTCCTACTCATAACGTATAGTCTCTAATTATTCCGTTAGATGAAGGAGAAGCACATTATCATGAGAATAGTAATTTATTAAATATGAAAAAAGGAGAAATTGTAGTGAAATATGAGTTTGTACAATATAAAATGAAATCAGCCCCACAAAAAGGAGCATGACAAGTTATCTACGAGAGAGGCAACCTATATAAGTTATAATTCTATAACGTAACTGAACTCTAAGGAAATGAGTTTAGTATATATAGTTCCCAATTACATAGCTTAGTCATATATATGGATGCATGGTAGGGGCTAAGCTTGGGAAGAGAATGGTCCTACAGAGTTTACTAAAACCCTAAAAATGGAAATTCTAATTCATACGCAGCGCATTACACTAAAATATTAAATATTAAAAAATTGAATAAAAATTCAAGAACTCATAAATTTCTGAATTTTGTCGTTTTATAAATAATTTAATATAATTTATAATATGTTTGTAAGAATATATCTGCTGAAGGCCAGTTAATCAGTCGGTTTCAATCTTATTCCTGCGCAAGTCGCATTGCTAGTACTGTATGACTATTCATGCATGTATATTGTGTGGCCATGGTCGATTGTGTGTTCACTGACTATGTATAAGGTCACTCTCATTGCACGATCACCAACTGTTTGCCGTATTGTCTTTATTGGTTTCCTCCTAAATCTCACCACCAAAAGAGTGTTCAATAAATAATTTCTTTATTTAACTTTTTAATTGATTTAAAAAGTTTTTATTATTTGCCTAAATTAATTAATTATTGTTTATATTTGATAAATATTTATTTCAATTAATTTTTTTATCGTTCAAAAATTGGAAATTTAAAAATTTTTAATTAATTAAATGATATTTAGGGTATTAAAAAAATTATCTATTTTCTTTTACTATTAACACATAAGAAATAATAATAATAATTAGTAATACCAATCGACTTATTTTTTTATATAAAATTATTCAATTTTTTATAAATTTATAATAAATTATAATTATTTATTTCTTAAAAAATTAATAAATAATATATTATAATTATTTATTTATTTCTCAAAAAATAATGAATAATAAATTACAATAATTTATATTTAGAAGAAAATTTTGATAAATAATATATTAAAATCTAAAATATATTATTATAGTAAAAAATATTCAAATAAATAATAAAATATATCCATGTTACATATAAATAATTCATAGTAAAAAAATTAGTTTTATCAAATATTTTTATATAGACAATTAATTATTAATTGCTTAAATAAGTTAATACAATCAGTTATTAGTTAATTCCTATTACAATCAATTAACAATTAATGTAGTTAATTGATTGTTAAACAATACCTTTAATTTATTCTCATAAATATTTTTATAGATTTTTTACTATTTTTAGTTGTAAATATTTTGGATCCAAATTAAAAAAAAAAAAAAAAAGAGGTGAATGTATTTTCACAAAGGGATGGATGACCATCTTTTTTTCGCATAACTCAACTTTCTGCTGGTACATAAAATCAATAGGTTACTACACATATTCAGTAAAGTTTATTAGGTTTTACCAACAAAAGCCCCTGCATTGCACTTATTTTAGGTCAAAGTTTATGACCCAGTCTTGCACTTCCATGAATATCTAAGCGCTAGAGTCGAAGGCTTATTAAATTTTGGTGGCTTTAAGTTCTCAAAGTTTAGAAAATCATATAGTTTTCCTTACATTATTTTTTTTATATTTAAAAAACTTATACTTAACTTTTAAAATTAAAAGATTTTCATAAAATTTTTTAACAAATTATCTTTGAATTCCTCTTATACCCTTTTTTTTTTTGTAGTTTTATGGTTCAACTCTAACAATCTATTATAAGATACGAGACTGAAAGGGTTAACAGATATTTTAATTCTTATGATTTCATGGAATTTATGATTTTATCCTTATAGTTTTATTTTTTATAATTATATTATAAAGTTTAAAATTATTTATAATTAAATTCTTATTCTCAACTAATGTTAAATTAAATTAACATAATTCTATATGTTTATTAAATTATATTTTGAGATTTTATTTTTACTAACTTGCAATGTTTATTTTATTAAAATTCATTTATTAAATTTTAGGTATCATATAAAAAAATTACTTTCATTATTTTCTTAAATGAAAAAAATGAAAAAAAAATAAAATCTTCATATTAATAAGGATTATAAATATTGAGTTATTTTTTTTAGAAATTATTGATTGAAAATAATAAGGGAGTTGAAAAAATGAATCCCAACTATATTTTAAGGTATTCTGTTACTTAAATTTAATATGAATTGACAGTAGGGATTTAATCACAAATTTTTTAGATTTTAAAATATAATTATATCAAATAAACCTATAAAAATTAAATTATAAATTTAATAAAATTATAAGTGTTAAAACTTTTATATGAGATTGAAATCAATGTATTAAAGAATGAGGGCGAATATATCAACAACCGTTAAACAATGGATATTGCTGGTCCAAATTAAACAACGTATTAAAAGTCATAGAATCTCTATGCTGGATCAGTAAAAAAGAAGAAGAAAAAACTTAAACCATATTTCAGAAGCACTGGATTTTCTCAGTTAACTTAATTATGGTGGGAAATATGTACAAACTGGACTTTGAAACTGAAATTAAGATTCTTGAAAATGTCAATCAGAAGCACAAATAAATTTTGAGTACAGATTCTGTTGTCAAATACAAAGATCTTGGACAATCAAAATATTGGCATGTCTCCAACTGGAAACCACCTACAGTATATATATAATATAAATTTATAAAGAAGGAATGCCTGCAATCAAGGAGGAAGAATATGCTCAACTATATAATTTTAAAACTTTAGTCCTTGTTCCTAATAGTGCCATCTATCATCTTTTATCAACATCGTACTGTAGCCAACAGGATATTTATAAATGATGAAATTACATTTGACAAAACTTATTTGTTCAAATTCATTAATTTGATATCATATTTATAAATTTGGTCGGCAGGTTCACTTGTTGTAGTAATCAATTAATGTCATTAAAATTTCAATTGGCATAGAGCAACGTGAAGAGGAAGGCAAAACAAGCACTTTTGGAAAAAGATAGAAAAGTTCATGAATTATGCTTTTTAGACGATTTCTGCAATCTTGAAATCTGACACATAAAGAAAGATCAGTTCATGAAAAATAAACCTCTGGGTTTTTGTTTTTTGTTTTCATCAGATTATCATAGCAAATGAAAACTGAATTGAATATGAAATTTACAAATACTAGTTTGTTCACTTTGCTTTGCACAATACTAACCTTTACTACGAAATTGACTTAGTATTAGTTTATTTTCACTGAAGTGGAAGTAAGAACCAAGTATAAAATGTCGCTGTCAACTTTTTCTCTCCATGTATCTGTATTCTTTATTATTATTATTATTGTAACAGCTGGCTAGCTACAGGGGGAAAAAGAAGTTTTCAACTCCAAAATGGGGGAGTGCTGTTGAGAAAAGAACAGTTTAAAAATGGAGGACGAATCTGTAATATTTTATTTTTAGACAAGTTAGCAAATCCACCGTTTAAGCTCGCCAGCAAAGTAAATTCGTTGTAAGACGACTTCAAGCAGCTGTTTATCGATCTGACGCATAAAAAATAAGTCAATATTTCATAATACAAAATTCGGAAGTGCTGATGGAATGTTAATCTACGTTCCTCAATCTCTTCCTGACTTGAAAAATTCTGGATATTGTAACTTGACATTAGTGCTCTTAGCCATCAGTATATATTTTTCGTGACTCTTTCAAAAAAAAAAAAAAATTATACACAATAATTTTTAAATTTGAAGTCTTTTTTTATAATATAAAATATTTTTATATATTTACAAAATTCGTAAAATTTAAAAAACTAAATATTTATTACAATATTATCATTTTTTTATGACATAGAAAGTAACAAATGACTTAATTCTTGATCTTTTGTCAAAACATTAACATGAAAAAAAACTTTAATATCTGTATTTCTATCGTAAAAAGATGGAAACTTTGAATCTAGGAATGATTACAAGATTTTGGAATTGAGGGTAAATAGGAAGCACGCGTTTTTTGGGTTTCGGAATGAGAATTAGGGGAAGAAGATTGATAATTGTGGCATAATAAAGGTGATAGAAACAAGAGTTTGGCTGTGAACGAGGAGAGAAGAAGAAGAAGAAGAAAAAAAAAAGAGTGTAAAAAGTGAAATATGCTTCCCAATAATTGTGGTACGTGTGTGATTCTCGAGCCCTGCGTTTGTTCCCCTACTTCACTACCTTATCTGCTCTCCAATCTCTTCCATCTAATTTCCCCCTTATTTTTTACAAATCCTCCCTCCACATGCACATATATAATTCATAAATTCTTGACTCAACATGGTAAGATGTAAAAAAAAGAAAGATATCGACGATGATAATTAAAAATCATTAAAAAATAAAATTTAATAATTCGATTAAATTGTGTGATTAGTTATTAGTATAGATTGTTGACGTGGCGTTGAGATATTATATTATGTGCAAGTTTTTAAAAATAGAAATTGAGTGAAGGCAATCCTACTGTACTGAATATTAGGTATTTGTTGGCCGACTCGTGGATTTTACACGAAGGTAATTGTAGGTCTGAATTGTGGTCCAAAGACAGACAATTGCTTGTTGCCCGCGGGATCAAAGATGAATAAACGCCACAAACTTTCGAGAGAAGGCAAACGCCTGAGCAACGAACAGATTGATAGAATTTTGTCATTATCAATAATAAACATTGTCTTCTTACACACTATTTTATCATAATAATTATTTTTGTTATTTTATTTTGTGAAAGAATTGTATGATTTTAGAAGGTTCAAACAACATTTTTCCTTGTTTTTCATCTATTAGTTCTTCTGCCAAGCCCTTTTTAGTTGTTACGTTGCATTTTTAATAATAAAAAAATGGTGTTTTATTTTTCTCCACTGGGCAAAGGCGTTTTCTCTCTCAAAAGATGCCACAAATCCCAAAGTTAACTGACTCTAATTCTAGGGTCACCACTCACTCTGAGGAAGCAAACACTGCAAACAACTTAACGGGTGACTCATGCAATTCCATTGTTTGTTCTATATAAAAAGTTCCAAATTTGGCAAACTCAAAGTCTTTCCTATATCTATACGTCTCTGTGCGTGCCCTAATTGTATTCACTGTAGTTGCACTTGAGTGTAGGGTAAACTCAGCTCAAGCCAAGGTGGAAAATGAAAACTTCCCCCACAATGAGCAATTTATGTGTGAAAGAGACGAAATAGGTCACTATCCCACCCATAATTGAAGGGAGGTTTGCTTTAATGGCCACACCTCAATAAGCATGTGACATAGGGTTGAAGTGAAATATATGCTCAAAAGATTTGCTTCCTTCTTTTACTTTCATATTTTATTCATTTATTTAATAATATATGAATAAATTAAGGTGATATATAAACTTTAAATATGTCAACATATACTAGGTTCAAAACTAATATCCTTTTTCTATGATTAGAATGGTAGAAATGAAAGATATTTCAATTCTATTTAATATGATATGAGTTTTCGTTAATTTGAAAAAAAAACGATTGAATTAGTTTATGAGAATGATAGAAGATAATTTTTTTTTTTTGAGAAAGATTGCTCATTAAACAAAATAATTAGTGCTATTTTGTAGAAGGATTCTCTATTAAACAAAATAATTAATACTATAAGGAATTTAAATTCATACTTACGAGTAGTTATAAAATATTATCTGAATCTGTACCATCACTTAAACTAATTCGAACTAATTATAAATTATTATACTTAAAAAAAGGTACTTTATGATATCAAGCATAAAAACATCTATTATTGTTAGTATCAGACTATGTTTAAATTTAGTTCCGTTAAAGATTTTGATGAAAAATTGAATTTAAAATTATCAAGTTAGTGATCTCTCATCTTTGTGGTCTAAAGTCTAAACCAAAAGCTTTATGTTCACAATGTCCAACAGAGTATTTACTCTCAAACAGCAAAAACTGCTAAAAAGATCTTAAAAAAGAACGGAAAACAAACATTTATTTCTTCGGATTGGAATTGGTTCAGAGCAGAGTGAACTTTTTTTTATTTTTGGAGGTTGAAATTCTGTGAAATGATGAAACCAACTAGGACAAGTAAAGCAGTGATGATGAGTAGCTAAATCACATGCACTCTGGGTTTGGGTCCCACCGTTCATTGTCTTATGTTGGAATTCCATACGTAGGACCATTTTATCTTTTTGCCACTCTCGGTAATTTCGTTTTCAACCGTAAAAATCCATTCCAATGTCCATCACTTAATCGAGTTATAATACTATGCTGCACTAATATTCTTGAAATCTTACATCCATCTCTCTTCCTTTTATGTCCTTCTACTCAATAGGATTTATTTTGCATGCATCATCAACAATTTACATATTCAACTTCTTTTAGTACGAAATAATATTCAGTAATATTTATTCCTAATTTATAGGAAAAGCACAAAAGTATAACTTAATCAAACGTATTATTTGATTCAAACATAACCATAACTTTATGCTTCTTATAATTTCAGTATCTTCAAATTAAAAACTAATTTGCATGATGCTTGAAATAATAATAATTAATTATAAGTAGAATAATAGATATAATATCACATTTTATAAACATATTTAATCGAATCAAATTTTAATAATAATTTATTTAAATTAAGTGTTTATCTTCATTTATACTTTAAATGCATTCAAGATTCAATATGTCCTTGTTGATAATCATTAATTTAATTTAAAAGAAAATTTATTATAAATTTATTCATATTTACTTTAAAAATATTTGAAAGAGTTATAAATAGTATGTATGTATAATTTTAACTGAATTATTTTTAAAAAAATTATGTGACTGTAAAGTTTATTTTAAGGGGTTATTTATATTTTGTACAAAATTTTATACGTAGCAATTATGCCAGTTGTAACTCTGATAATATAAAGTTCAAAATTTCAAATATCGTCTGATGTCTACTTTTTGTTGACTAATGAGGCAGTGTAGGAATTCAATCCCTACGTTTCCTATTAATCACAAAGAAAGTATATAGCTGCTTCCAGGGTAGCTTTGCACATTACAGCCATACGGTGAATCCTTGCTGTCAAACCATTATCATTGTCAGTGCTCTGGTAAAAAAAGTTGATTATGATTAATATTTTAACCTCTTGATTCTTCTCAAATCGCAAAATCTGGTGTAAAGTTTATTAAGGATTCAATAAGTCTAATAAATAATTAGTACTTTGGGATAACCTTAACATTAAGATATAGGTTGCAAATATTTGTGTTTGTGTAACATGCAGCTGTGTGTTCAAATCGAAAATATTTATATTCCCATTCTAATATTGAAATTTTAATATTTTTATTTATTAAAATTTGATAAATATATTTTAATGTTATAATAAAATAAATATTAAATTAAAGAGAGATTTTTTGAATTATCAAAATATAATAGATATTAATACTATAAAAATAATAGTATTAAGATTCTCGATCTTACAAGACAACTAAAAACTATAAAAGAAGTGTCAAAATAGGACCACGAAGTGTGTATATGGCCAACTCACTTAACAGCTTAGACTGGTCCGCAACAAAAACATAGTGTGGCTTACTAACTGAATTTTTTTTTATGAATCTCCTTAGTTCAATTTCTAAATTAGTGGATCGATTTTATAGATAAACAGTCAAAAAGTTCCGGGTATTTAATATTCCAATATTAGCAATAAGTCCAAAAAAAAAAAAAAATCTACATTCTAATACGCAGCCTTACTAACAATCCATTTGATGTTACAAATTCTAGGCTACATGAATTAAAAAGTTTTGAGTAAATTCTTGTCAGACTTATTTTACTCCTACTCATTTATATTCAAGGCATATATATATATATATATATTTTTTTAAAAAAGATTCGCCCATTCCACAAGTTCACATTTTTGTTAAGTACTGTGCAATGAATAAAATTATTTGAATAAAACTAAAATTATTCAAAAGTTTTTGGATTTTATTTTTATGTGCAACACTAATGGTGATAAGGGGCATAAATTCTTAATTTTTTATAGAATGGCTAGCTATGAACTACTTATGCTTTATTTTTCATGGTATATCAATATCATATTTGTATGTGTTATTATTAAATATTTGATAATACTTATTGACTAATAAATTTATTTTCTAATATTTAAAATTAAATAAAAATCTTAACTATTTATGTTTGTATATTTAAGAAGCATTTTAATTTGTCAATTTTGAAATTTGAAATACATTAATGCTTGATTACATTAAATTTTTCATACGTATAATATATTTATTTTATTTATAATATCCATCTTGTATATGAATCTTTAATTTTAAAAATTTATTACATTCTCAAATAAAATCAGATCTGACACATTACACGTACAAGCATAGACGCTAGATTGACTAAGGAACCCAAATGCATGCAGAACAGAATTAGCCTCCGCCTTGACTATGATCTGATGGGTGCAAGAACAGCACGACACCTATATAATACTATAATTGGAGTTTTTGGGTTAGACACAGTTGGCTCTTGAAATATAATGAAAGTTGGGCAGTCAAGGACGCCACACAAAATTTGCCTGACTGCTTGGTTCCTATAGCTGTCTTAATATTATCGTTGCCAACGCAGAGATATTAAGTAGCTAGTACTGATTTTGTGTAGGTGAGGACCAAATGCCTAGTTATAGTTCGTAGTCACCACATGACTTTTACGTCTAAGTTTTAATGAAGATAATGATATATATACACAAGTTCATTTTGCTAATCACAATCTCTCACAGGTACTTCAAGTAACTTTCACAAACCCTTTCAATTATTAAGCCCCTCTCTACGTAGCTTATATACCTAAAGTCCCATCACCAAAGCTTTAATGGTGGGTTTTGAAAATTGCACTTGTTGTCATTATTGGTGTGGTGGCTTCTTGTCATTTTTCAATGCCCATACAGGAAACCTAAGATTAAAAGATCTTTTTTTGGGATCATTGACTTCCTTAAGTTTGTGCCTAATTCACTAAATTGTAACTTAATGGGCTAATTATGGTGACTTAGACTCAAAAGATTGATCTTTTTAGTCTTCTTTCGGCAAACTTACTTTTTGTGAGGGAAGACCACCTCATTACTAGACCGTCATGTGGGGAGCAAATAAAGTTCTTACAAATATTACACATATATTATAAGCACTTCAAGAACTAGACTCAGTCAAAAAGAAGATCAAATCAAAACCATCAACTTTTCCATATTTCTTGCTAAATTTGAAACACAGCTATACTTTGTGCAAATCATCTTGCGAAGAATGACATATTTCCTAGTACTTGAAAATATATTGCAGCATATATATTGATTTGAAACTCTCAACCACCATATATATGATGCTAATAAGAATGAGAAATACAGCATGAATGAATTATCCAGCAAAAAGTTTACTTAAAATCCAAAATATTACCTTATGACACAAATTTTGAGTAAAATATTTTATAATAATGTTATACCCACATCTAATATTTACATTTTTTTTTATTTCTGCAATTGGATTTTATTATAAAACTCACCGTTTGTTGATTACGTTCAATTTTGAATATGACTGTGATATTTTTTTATTTTCTAACCCTAAAATGTGTAGGTAATGACACTTGCAAGGTGAAGTACAATAATTGATAAAGAAGTTGGGGCCAAATTTTGGGGGTGATAAGTAGACAAGATGGGATGGGGGTAAATATATTTGTGGGAGGAGCATGCATGAACCACTTTATTGTATAGTCTAATCAAACGCTGTATAATGTATTTGTAGTGAACCAAAAGAATAAAATATAGTTGGGATAAACAAATTGGTGACAAATTCGGGGCCCAATGTGTCTTGTGAGAATAGAACTAAAGTCACACCAAACCCTAAAGTTCCCCCAGAAGAACATATGACTTCAGGGCTTTAATTGATTATAGATGGACCTCATTCACTTTACATATATGATGCTACTCCTACCCCACGACCTGCCCTAAATCAGAGATCTGGTGGAAAATATTGTTTTCTAGAGAGTAATATGTAATAACTGAAACTATTTATTTGAATTGAATATTTGTTAGGTTTAAACATAATAATATTAAATAAACTATTTCATTCAATGTTAATTCACTGCCTATAATCTTCGTTGCACGCTTACCTACGTACATGAATGACATAACCAGACATACAGTGCTGTAACATGGATCAACAGAAAAAGGTTTGAGATTCTTTTCGATCATCAAATGGATTTTACGGTTCCAAAAACTTAGAGCATCATTTTCTCTGTCTAATGTCTCAATGATTATCTCAGCTTACAGTAGATTCTCTGTTAGCTGTAATCAACCACGTGTTGCAACTTAAGCTTGTCCTCAATGAACAAAGAATTCCCAGACCCTCCAATCATATATAAAGTTTTTGTTTTATGCTGCTCGGTTTGGTAAAAGAAAAAAAGAATTGCTTAATAAACAAATTAATGAAAGATTAGCAGAGAATGTTGGTTCGGAGACATGGAGGATTTGTTTATGTGTACCTTTGGAATATATTTCCATCATTTTGAGGTTGCTTGGATTGGACAAGCAGCTCTTGAGTACTATCCTTTTATGCTCTCATCTGAATGAATGGTGAAAGTGATGCACCGCCCAAAATAGTAACTTGGCAACATCAAACTTTTCCATTCCACCCTTTTGATTTTTTTAGGAGATGTGCTCATTCTCATAATGCTAATATCAAAACCCTTTTTCACTTTCACTTCCACTGCTCTCTTTTATTTTCAACTTTGCAGTGCGCGTTTTCATCTCTCCAAAATCTGTTGTATCATTTGATGATTCAACATTTAACAATATCAATTTTATTTTCCTTCATTTATAAAGTCTCATTTAATTAAACATAATATACATAAGTTTACGCTGAAGTTTAGAAATAATTAAATATCTGATCGAATGAAATGAGAATAAATTTTTTCAAAAGATATTGGGAACAAATTGAATGTTTGTATATAAAACTAAATTATATAACACTTAATGATGTACATTAGGAGTACATGACAATGTTTGTGTATCGGGGGCAAATGTTTTGTTTTAATCATTGAACTATAATCAAGCATTTGGGGAATTCAAACAAAGGATATTCAAACATTCAAAAGAAGATGCTATCAAGACCAAGAGCTTTCTAGCTGCCATGCACCCAGTAAATAAATTATTCGCAGTGAGGCAACCTTTGAGTGATAACACAAGTCATATTATACGTCAGTCAAAAATATCTAGGACATGACTCGGTTATATATTATTAATACTGTTGAAAAAGAGAGAAAACGAAAGCTATAGATAGAAAAATCTAATCAATTAGTATTAGAAACCGGTTAATCAGATGGCCGTGGCTATCATTTTCAAAACAAAGATACACGAAGGTCTCTTTTTATTTAATCAACAATGAATGCTCTTGAATATATGTTAAATATTCATATTAAATTCACATTATTTCACTAATTTTTAATATCATAATTGATTATTTAAAAATATGAATTAATTAACGTGTATCATAGTTGATTATCTTTAATTAATTTTTTATAGTATAATTGATCATGCGAAAATGTGAATTAATTAATATGTACTTAAAAAGAATTGTAATGGTGGGTCAGAGGACAGCAAGCATTTTTTCATTTTTGATTAATCATAGGATAGGATATGACCCTTGAAATGAATGGTGCCTCGCCAGCCATATTGCAGCTCCCAGAATACTGATCCGTACTTGACAGACTTGGGATCGACTAATTCACATTAATTGGATTAATGAAATGATAATCATAATTAAGTTGACAAAACATGAGAATAAAGAAATTAAAATGGGTATGGGGTCAGATAAAATGGACCCATTAATCAGCATGATTAGATGATTTCCCCTATTTAATTAAGAATATTGAAAGTGATCAGTGTATTGTCCTTTTTGAGGATTCCTTGACAACATATATGTATTTGACATTTGATCACGTGGCTACAGCAGCTTATGCTTGTGAAATTGTTTTGAAAAATCAAATAAAACATGCTTAAGATTTTATTGGCATAAAAGACGACCCACTACTAACACTGATGATGTTAAAATTAAAATTAGAACCCTAAAAGCTTGATTAAGGTAGAGCAGTAGGGTTCTTTAGTTATTTCTGAGAATTAACAAATTGAGCAAAGGTCATCAATCATGTTATTGTCTGAAACCAAATTATAGTCTCTTGTCCCCTTTTGTGCACATCCTTCTGTCCTCACCTTAACATTCAAAGATTCATTTTGTCCGTTGCCTTAAATATCTACTTATAATGTACCTAATTCAGCTCCAGTGATGGCCACACGTAATATATCCCCCAACCACAAATACAATTAAGCTATTATTGTTATTGAATAAATAAATAGATAACAAAATAAAATTAAAGAAAAAACGTTAGTGGAGCTGAAATACAGTTTATTGATCACTTTACAGTTCAAAGGTGATAAAATTAAAGAAAAAATGTTAGTGGAGCTGACATACAATTTCTTAATCGCTCTAGAGTTCAGAGTTCAAAGATGCTTCCTTCTCGGTTGAACCCATCTTATGAACCAAAGTACGCTTTGATTATTGCCAGGTAACCACTTCCTAATTATTGCTAGGCAACCACTAAATCTGTGTTTAACTGTTGCCCTTTCTTCTTAATTATTGCTAGGCAACCAGTATTCAATTATCTTGTACAAGAATTAGTGTACGTACTATTCTAGGACTCGTGGATCTTAACAACTTGCCTTAATTTCTAAGGAGATTCTTTAATAGTTGAATAATTGATATTTTAGCTATGTTTGAGAATCAGTTAATTATATTAATCATTAGTTGATAGTTCATTGTATTAATTGATTTGATCAATTAATAATATTATCTATTTGTATAAAGATGTTTTGTAAAATCAATTGTTTACTATTAATTATTTACATGTAAAATGAAATATAAAAATATAGGTATATTTTATTATTTATTTGAGTATTGTTTTATTTTAATAATATTTCATATTTTAAAATATTATTTATTAGATTTTTCTTCTAAAAAATTATTATAATATATTATTTATTATATTTTCTGATAAGAAACAAATAATTATAATTTATTATAAACTTTTGACAAAAATAGATAATTTTAGATAAAAATAAAATTATTATCATTATTTCTAATTGTTATTATTATTATTTATGTTGTTATTTCTTATAAATTAATGGTGGAAGAAAAGGTAAGAATAATCAAATAATATATTTAATATATATGAATAAATTAGAAAAAAGTTTATTATAAAATATATTTCATATATATTTCTTATAAGAGATTTTTTGTATATTAAAGGTAAGGGTTGTCAAAAATTGAATTGATTAAAGTTAATGATATCTTTTTATACCCTAAATATCAAATAACTAATTGAAAAAGTTAGGTTATCTAACTTTTTAAAATTAGCTTTTTGAAAGTTAAAAAACTAATTTAAATAGCTATTTATCAAATATTTAAAATAACTGATGAACTTAATCAAATAATTAAAAATCTTTAAATTAATTAAAAATTGATAAAAAAACTATTTATCAAACAACCTCTTTATCTCAATAAAATTCTAAGTATATGCTATATTTTGCATGGGGAAAAAAAAAATGATTACGCTCTGTCTAACATGCATATTTAAGCTCATGTGCTAACATAAGGTTATCTCTTAGAATCAAAATATTTTAAAAAAAAAAAATCATAAATCTCATAGATCCAAAGTATAAATGGCATGCCTTTCATTCATGCGAAGACATAAATGAGTGGAATTCAAATCATGTGCAAACTGGCCCCAAAATACAAAAGAATAACCTTAATTAATCTTAGAAAAAAAAATCATGATAAACTCTTAGAGCCAATTATTTTCAATATTTTATGTTACAACAAAATTCGTTATTTTTCACGGATTTTTTTAATGAAAATTTGTCAAAAAAGACAATCAACTATGGAAAGATCATTCATTACTTATCACAAAAATTTGTTGAAAATCTATTGTATACTAGATTCCATCGAAAAATAGGAATAAATTTTAAAAAAATTTGTTTGCTTCTTTGGACAGAAATGTACAACAAATTTTTGAGAGATTTTTTGTCAAAAAATTTAAAAATCTTTAAACAATCAATACAAGAAAATCAGGATTTTACAACAAAATATTTCAATGGATTTTTCAACGGGAATTATTCCGTTGGAATATTACAACGGATTTTCTCATGAAATTTCAGTCTGTTATAATAATTCAACAGAAATTACAATGGAGTAGAATTCCGTTGGAATACTCCAACGGAAAAACACATCCGTTAGATAATCTGTTGAAATACTCCAACAGATATTACCACGGACATGGACTCCGTTGGAATATTCCAACAGAAATATTCCGTTGAAAAATTTTCGTTGGAATATTTGAAATACTCTTAAATAAAGCGGCGCGTTTTGATTATTTATTTAATTTCAACGGATATTTCCATTGGAATTACCGTTGGAATATTCAAAACACGCTTAAATAAAATGACGCGTTTTGATTATTTATTGAATTTCAACGGAAAAATTCTACTGAAATTTTCGTTGGAATTTTCGAAACCCTTAAACTCGTCCCTAATTTCATTTCTGCAGATCCGGTCGAAAATCTTCGCAGCGTCCGCAGCATTTCTTCCTCACGTCGTCCTCTCCGGTGGGATTTCTTTGTTTTGTTCTGTGTTTGAAGCTGCATTTGCGCCATAGTAAGGTAAAATCCCTTTTTTAGAAATGATTATCAGTTTGTTCATTGTGTTCTTCGTGTTTTGGAGGTTTTGGTCGCACTTCGCATATTTTTCTCTTCGCAGCGTTCGAACTTTGGGTGTTTTGATGTATATGCTTTCTTATTTTGCTGTTGTATATGTGTTTTGCTGCTGAATTTGATTCACTTTTTCTAAGTTGATGTATATGTGTTTTGCTGCTGAATTTGATTCATATTTT
>JANHAO010009369.1:0-18437 GCA_026873985.1 Saraca asoca
TTAATCATTTTCAAGGATTCTTGTTTGTGATTTTAAGCCATAGAAATGATTAACAATTGAATGAACATTTAGTAATCAAGGAAACTTTAATCTCAAGTTGATTCGCTTAGCTGGTTGCTTGTCTATCTTTGTTTAGTTTTTGTTTTGTTAGTGTTTTCTATTAGTGTAGTTCTGCCAACCCCCCTTATTTCCAGCTCCTAATTAATTGATATCATCCTCAAATGATCTTTGGATTCAACCTGGTGTTGCTCTATGCTACAAGAAAAGTAATGCAATCTGGTTTATAAATTTCTAATTTGATCAATCACGACAATCGAACCACCATAGGGGGTCTCACAGATGCTAGAAATTGAGGCAAAACATTTTTTTATGTACCCATGGCCCTGATGCCACTAGAAGGGGCTGTCGAATAAAGGCAATCTCTCACCATATGGCCTATCTAACCATATTTGAAGCAAACTTTGGTTTCTCATTTGCAAGTTCCTAAATGAATTTGTCCACAACTTTGACATGGCCAATGTGCCACAGGTCTAATCGGAATAGGATAATTGGAATTAGATCCCCTAAAAGGGTGATAGCTTGAAGCAATAGCACCTGCTAGTATTCTACTTGGATTACCCATGCTTCAGTTCTGTAGAGGAGGTTGTACATCAGACTTATAGGTGGGAGGTGCACTAGATGTTAAGGATGATGGTTTTCTAGAGTCTCTACTAACACCTTTAAATCTTGATTTCTTTCATGTACCACCTAGAGCTTCTTTTGCTTTTTCCTTTCTATGAGTCTTACTTCCAGTTCTATGGCTCGGTTATACACTTGCCCATATTTGGTGCCCTTGGAGACTTGGATAACATTGAAGTAATTATCATTAAGGCCGTCAACAAACTTCCTAGCCTTGTCCTTCTCTATAAGGATCATGTTTAGCAAATTGAGAAAGGTGGAGGAACTGGGCCGCATATTTAGAAACTGTTAACCCTCTTTGTTTCAAATTAATAAATTCTTGTAATTTAGTGTGTCATTGCCCTTTTGGAAGGAATTGCTGTAGGAAAGTTGTATGGAACATTTCCCACATGTTGGCTTTATCCATTATTGACCCATGGTTTTCCTAACCATAGTACCAACCTACGGTAGGTCCATCTAGCTGGAATCCAACCAACCTTAGAACAATGTCTTCTGAATACTCAAGGACCCACTATAGCTACTCAATCTAGTCTAGAAATGGAAGAGGGTCTACCAATTACCCAATGCCTAAATATTAGGGAGGCATGAGCTTTTGAAACTCTTATAGGTAATTTCTAAAATTTATTGGGGTCAACACTACAAGAGGTGGAGTGGGTGGAGGCAAATGAGTTTCTAGCCGTTCTTGTCGCTATCACTGAAGTCTATGTTGAGTCAATTTGTCAATGAACTCATTTATGGCTCTCTATAAATTTGTGGCCCATGCTAGGGCATCTGAAGTTAATAGGCTAACTAAAGCTCAAGGAGTGAAAAGAGCATCTATTTTAGGTGGGAAAGTTTCTGGCTACACTTCTTCACATGCAAACCTACCTTAGCACCCAGCATGGCCTCGACCCCTAGCTCTACCTCTGCCTCAAGGTAGTGATGATGAGGAAGACAGTTTGTGTGAGGCTCTCTTGAATGCTTCTTTATATCAATGTCCAATATAAGCCAAGGATCTAGTTCTAGGTGGCATCTCCCTATTATCAAATGGAAGGGTTTGTTTAAGCAAGATTCAGATACATATGGGAGTAAAAATGAAAGATTTAAGAATTACAAAGGTTTTCAACATATTTCATGGGGCATCAATATATCTTTATTCATGTTTCGTGCTTCTGAAAGCACTAACATGAACTCAATGTGTCCATCCGAATTTGGTAGTTAAAGACACCTAATCATGCACCTAGACTCTAGACTATGCTCTAATACCAACTTTGTCATGCCCCAATCCACAGCATATGATCAGCGTAAAGGGTCACCGATGGGAAACCCACTACATGCCTGAGAGTGCAACAACCTTCCATATATGACATAACTCTAACATGAAATGATTGTAGATGGATGCATTTATCAAATAATTCATTAGATTTCTAATGGAAATTAAGTAGAGTTTCCTTTGTTTTTAAGACCCAGGGCTTTAGGCCAGTATGTCAGATAAAGGCTACACACCTTACAACATGGTATATACAACCTACTAGGCAACAACTAGATAAGACATATGCATATCTCAACTAGATTGATTGCCAAAAATCACACCATCAATATGCCTTTAAGCTCCGTAAGAAGGAATCTACTCAATTAAGGAGCAGACTCTGAACCAGATGGATAGGAGTGAATGGTAGGGGTGACTTCAAGCTCTAAAAGATAGGAAAGAAAATAGAGTGAGTTTCACAGAAACTCAGTGAGCAAATAATCACTTGGAAAACCAAAATTTAGTTTGCAATTCATATTCAGAATTTAAGTAGAGAATCATACATTTAAGAGGATATAATCAGCACTTTTAAAAATAGCCAAAAAGTTCAAAAGCTTTAGTTTATCAAACAAATCAAGACAATAAATATAATAATCATCGTGTTATAATGTGAAGTAGAGCATAACATTATGAGAAATATTCACCATGATATAAACACAAGAAAATCATTAAGATCTGTTGAAATTTTCAAATATTCACATATCAAGTAGATTCTAGATTTTATAAATGCAATTGGAATCCAAAGGATAATTCCTAAAGGTAACCATGCCTAACAGATATTAGATATTGTCGCACACCTTATGCTACTATCAAATATACTCCCCTTATTCCTCTAACAAATATAATTCCAATCGCAAGTGTACTTAGAAGTTCTCTAATGGAATTTCCAATGGATTCAAAATTCAAAAACAATTAATCCAAAAAATATGTCATAATACCATATGTATTCAAAAATAAGGAGAAAATTTCAAACAGATCATAAATTCAGTGATCAGAACACGTTACCATTTGCATTATGTATCAGATAGTTGAATAACTTCAGCATTCAAGTATGGCAAAATAATTCAGTCACAAGTTGCATCAATAATAAAACAATATAGAAAACCAAAAGTAGAATACTATAGTAATTCATATTTATATATGCATAACATAAGTTTATAATTTCAAGGCAAACTATCTTTAAGAATCTAGATATTCAGAAATTGCAATTTTTTAGGTAACAAAATTAATATTTGTAATAAAGGATTCATGAAAAGAGCAGGATTATCTACTCACCTTGAACTATAAAATGAATCCAAAAATCCTCTCTCTTTTTTTATCACCTAAACCCTAATGACCAGATCTTCATCCACTCCTCAAATAATTTGTTTCATATTTAAATTAAAATTCATTATTTATCTAAATCTAATCTTGAATCAAGTAAAAAAAAATGCAAAAGAGAGTGTACAAGGGTTTTCTACCAATTGACCAAATGAAGGGAAAAAAATAGACTAGTTTGCAGTAACCCAAGAGGAGTTAGTTCGGTTGGAAAAAGATCAAGGTAGTGAGTCAACCTGATTAGAAATATGGACCTCACTAGAGAAATGGAGCTACCCAATGGAGTAGAATGGTACAAGGTGGCCTCCAAGCTCCACTTCAGTGACTCCAATGCCACAAAAGGAATGAGTAGGCAGTGAGCTATATTGAGAGTTGGCAATGGAAGGATTGCCAAGATGCTAGCTCACTTTTGAGCTAAAGGACACCAAAAGAATGAATGGATAAGTCTATTAAGCTGGTTGGTGAAGGAACACAGCTGGTGGAATGAAGAAAAAAAGAAGCACTAGCTTGCCAGACGATGAAGAAGAGAAAAAGAAAAATGACTAACAGTAGGGGAGGGGCTTTGGGGAGCAGGGAACTTTCTAGAAAAAAAATGGAGACAAAACATGGAGGGCCAACACAGGAAAAGAAAAAGGAAAGAAAAAGAAAAAAAAGATGAAAAGTAGATTACACTTTGGCCCATAACAAACAATTGGATACTTACTTTAGTTAAAATTTAAAACATTCATTACAATTCATCATATTTCAATTTTTTTTATTACTATTTACTAATGTGTTATATAGTTAGATTTATAGGAGGTGATGGAGGTTATAAGCAGGAAGTTTGGGACTTGATAAAGGCTGATAGGAAGTGTTCATAGGATTTTGGATGGTCAACAAGTAAGTCTAAAGCCTATTTAATGGGATTGTGTAATGGTTAGGTTCACAGACTCCATAAGGTTCATAAGCCTCCTAAGGATGGCTGGGTATGTGACGTTCTTAGGGCCTGCTAGGTGTTCCTTTACTAACTCACATCTGAAGGGTTTGCAAGTGAAGTGTTAAGCATGACATATGTTCACTATTATATGCTTTATAGATATAACCTTACTCCAATCTTGTCATGCCATATTTAGAAAAGATTCCCTCTTGGCTTGTAGGGAAAATTATGTCTTCATCCCCTATGGTTGAGTTAGCCATTACCTATGACCAAGAAAGGGCAGTGATAATGATGCCTTAAGGGTTTTTATTCATGATCAGGTGACCTGTGGCTAGTGAATACCACACTAGCACTTTAGGTCATAGGCACATAGGGTTTATTGGCTGAGGTGGTTCTACCCTTGATGCTTGATAGGGCCACGGGGTGGTTTTGCCCATAAAGCTTATAGAAGCAAAGTGGTTTTACCCCTAAAGTTTGGCTCACCATAGGTTGGTTTTATCCTCAAAGCTTATAGAAGGATAGAGGTTTTACCCTACAAAGCCTAATTAGGCTGTGAGGTGGTTCTGCCCCCAAAGCCTAATAGGGTTGCAAGGTGGTTCTGCTTCTAAAGCTTGATAGGGTTCTGGGGTGGACCTGTCCATGAAGCTTAAAAATGTCACGAGGTGTTTCTATCCCTAAAGATTATGAGGAAATGGGATCTTAGCCCTTAAGTAGGAGAGAATTTAGACAAGTGGAGTCTTACTCCTCACAATGTGAAATGGCAAAGAAGTTAGGGGGAGGTGGGGTCCTTTCCCAGAAGTGTGAAGTGGTAAAGAGGTTGGAGGAATGAGGTCCTATTCCTGAAGTGTGAAGTGGTTGACTTCAGGCCTCCATTCCTAGAACTGAAAGGTCTAACGTAGAAATAATTGTCATAAAGCTTTTCTTAATATATGCCTACATTTCATAAGATCAATTTTTATTGATATACTTCATATAGTTTGTTGTATCCTTAGTATGGTTTCATAAAGTTTTCTAAATTAATTTGTTTCTTCACTCTAAGTCAGATTCACATAGCAATGCAATCAGTATTATTTACTTAGATTATACCTTGTTTGCATATATTTATATATATAGTTGTAAAGTGATAATCATAGGAGTGAGCATGTTTGACTATGATTAGATCTGATTAGTAGTGTGTGTAATCTTCAACTATCCTTTATAATGCCTTTTTTATCCCTTTAATTGCAAATTTTGGTTATTTGTTTAGGCAAAGTGTTGTGAAAGTTTATTTTATTAAGAGCATTCCATCTCAAATTTTCAGTAGAGACATTTAAACTGTGTTGATTCTGATAGTGCAAAATCAAGTTAATAACTAGGCTTTAAAAATTGTAAATTTTTTGTCATTCAAAGTTGAAATTTTTTATGTTTGTTTTCCAGACCTGCGTATATCTTCTTGACATTAGTTCATTTTCATTTGTTGTAGAATTTTTTTATATTTTAATTGATGCATGAATTTTCAATTGCATCCAATTAAATAAATCTTCCTATGAGAACAACATTTAATTGTGTTGTATTATTAAAGTTAGACCTTATTGTTTAATATCTATGATCCTGTGTGATAATTGTCCTTTTGCTAATGTAGCTTATTGAAGTAGTGTAAGTTAGACCAGAGTGGCTTTTATATGTTTTTCCATTAATCTGCACTTTTGTATTTGATTCATTAATCTTATGGAGCATATTAGCAACTATAGATGTCTATGCCAATTTCTATGTAGAAATTTGGTAGTAAAAGTGTGATAGTATTGGTATAGCATAAAGCTACAAACAAAATATTCTTATAGCAAATTGAAACAATTTTTTTTCTTGTGTTCATGTAATCTTAAATCCTAATCCATGCCTTTTCCATGTTTAAGATAAAATACTAGCAAAGAATCCATTTGATTCATCAAAGGCAAGACCTTTTTCTTGCATACTATACAACTTAGATTATTCAATGGCATATGTAAGACTCTACAAAGGCCAATTTCTTAATAGTTATTTTATATAGTTTAATTTTATCTCCAAAATTTAAAAATATCAAGTGAAGTGTGATATTAATACTGTGATTTAGTTATCATGACCAGAAAATTGAAGAGAAAGCTCTAACATAGAGGTATCTTTTGCCCCAAAAAAGGACAATAACCTTAATACATCTGGGTTCCAATTAATTGTATCTATAGGTCTGAGAAAATATATGTATATTAATATATATATATATATATATATATCAGAGTGCTAAAATATGATCTTTCCCTTTTTATTTTAATAAATGGTATATACACATTAAAAAATAATTTGGATTCTTTTTGCATTGTAAAAGTAGAAGTTATTTGAAATAATTTTGGAAGCTAATGGAGTATTTAGCAACTTAATTGGAGTGACTATTATGATATTGAAGATCTAATTAGATAATCAATTAAGAATATACGAGAGTATATGATAACAGATTATTGATTACAGTATACTAGCAAAATTATAGTAATGTAGAAATAGAATTATACAGTATTGTGGAATTCAGTAGAATATAATTTGTAGTAAAATTGAAATGTAGAATATAAAGAAATGTTAAAGACTTTGAAATTTTTAAAGTGGTTCAACTTCACCTAAAACTGCAGATTAAGTCTATATCCACTAAGTCAATCCTCAATCAGATGAGTTGTTTTATTACTACAATTCATAGGATTTAAATTGGGCTCCTGAAAACCAATTTACAACAAGAATTTTTCTGAGCTCTCATGAAACCTAAGAACAATAAGATTTTACCAGGCTCTTGCCTAACCTAGATACAATAATTCTTCTACCTCTTCAGATTATAATCAACCTCATAACCTAGAAATGTACAAAGAATTCAATGCACTCTTCAACTAATTGTAATCAACCTCACAGCTAAAGAAGATGCAAAATGAAGATCAATCTCTTCCTTTCTATCCCAAATTTCTATCTACCTAGAAAATGTAATTAAGATAGAAAACATAGATTCCTAATAACCTAGAAATCTTAAGATAAAATCAAGATAAGGTAAAGATATACGATATCGAGTTTGAAATGTAAATTTCAAACTTCTAGTTGTAAATTCCTCTTTAAATCTTGAGAAAGAATCCTTGATTTGATTAGATGAAGAGAGGTAGAGATGAGTCTTATTAGGTTAAATTTGCTCTGAGAATTTTGCTCTTGAAGAAGTAAGTTTGTTTTAAAAATCTATTTGTTTGAAATAGAGTTAGGAGTATTTATAGTTGTTGTAACCAACATTTGAAAATAACTAATTTTTAATTCTTGAATCAATTTGTGATGGTTATAATTGAATAATCAATTTAGCTTATGTCAAAATCAAAGATCAAATCAATTGATGAATTGAATTATAGTATTTTGAAATCAAATGATGAATCAATTAGGGAATCAATTCAGATGATTTTCCTAACCTTTAGTGAAATATACTTCTCAAAAGCTTTTCCTCATGAATCAATTGGTCAATTGATTCGAGTAGTTTTTACAAGTTTTTCAACATGAATCGATTCATGAATTGATTCACAGAGTGGAAAATGCTTTGTATATATATATATATGAAACTTGCACTTATGAAAGATCATTTTGAAAATTTATTCAAAAAATATTTAAGTTTAAATCACTTTAAGAGCTTTATCTACTACCTCAAGTTATTAGTTTTAAGAAACATATTTGTATCAAGATTTGAATAGAAATTTACTTACAAAAGATCCCAAAAAATAAAATAACTCCTAAATGAAACTGTCGATCTCTTGAATCATGTTTACTTTGTTCTCACTTTTGATCCTACAAAAATAATTATTTGATTCTTGGTATATGTAAAATATTTATTATATATGTAAAATATTTAATTGTTATTTGATGGTTATTTAATAATTATTTGATTCTTGGTATTCATATTTTTTTGGTTCTTTTGTTTATTTTCATTTAGTTATTCATTTATGAGTGACAACCATTTATAATGCATACTTTGTGTTTTACTCAAATAGTTGTGGACAAATCTTGGATTAGTTAACCAAAGAATACAATTGAGTACATGGAAGGATTGAACAAATTTTTAGACTTTGCATTTGAGTGGCAATCTATTGAACAAAGAATACTACATCCTTGTCATAGTTTAAGTTTAAAAAGTGGTTGACTAAAGCTGAAGCATATGACCACTTGACTTGAAAGCAATTTGTAACTTAATACACTAAGTGGGTTTGGCATGGGAAATGCAACATATTAGAAGCCTCTAGTCAACCATACCAAAATATAGGCTTCCAAAATCCTACAGAAGAAATAATCAATGATGCATTTGGGTTCGGTAGTCTATAGGACAACAATGAGCTAACACATCACATGAAGATGCAAGTAATAATGATAAGATGTTGAGTGAGAGGATGGATGAAACTTTTGCTCAGCTTTATGAGTTACTTAATAATGAAAATCGAGAACTTTATGAAGGGCATATGAAGTACTCCAAATTATCTTTTTCTAATAAAATTGTATCACACTAAGCACTTGTGTGGCAAGACAGATAAAGCTATGACAATGATTTAGGAGTTGTTGCAAGATGCCTTCTAGTATGCTAAGATCCCTAGTTCTTTCTATGAGGTGAAGAAAACCATCACCAAACTTGGGCACAACTACACTAAGATACATGCTTGTCTAAATGACTACATGTTATATTGGGGGAATGATGAACATAGGGAAACATGTAAGAGATGTCATATATCTAGATGGAAAGAAAGAGTTGTAGGTAAGGACAAGAAACAACTTGCACAAGTTTTGTGCTACTTTCTATTGGGAAAATTGGATCAAAGCATATCAAAGTATACTGATCATATGCATCAATATGCATAGTGAAAATTTTAAAATTTTCCCAATCCCAGATCATGTTTTTTACAAATTAATTCGTAAGGTAAAATTTAAATCAATAATTTAAATTATACCTTCTTCAGAGTTTTTCTTAGAATCCTCAGTCAAATCTTAATTTGATCTTCAAGCAATTCCATAAACTCTCCAACCAGCCCCATGATCAAGTCTCATAAGTTGTCCTTGAACACCTCCTTTGAATTTGATCTCTAGCACCTATGATAATCCACATGAACCAATTTAATCCAAACCTTCTACCAAGTTCAAGTAATAGGTAGAATAGAAAAATCAACCACCCAACTTAAGAGTTGATATCTTTCCAAGGAATTACAAATTCACTAGGGCCGGATTTGTGCTTGAATGTAAAATGGAGATGAGAAGTGAGTCACACAAAGATAGTTGGCACACAACACATGTGCTTGGGCTTAATTGATATATTTCTCTCTTGTTACGATTTGGCCTCTATCCATTTTAAGTTTAAGAGTTTGGAACAAAAGCAAGAGTGAGAAAGCAACATGAGTGACACATAAGCTAGGGCTACCCCTTGCTTGTGCGATCCACTCACTTGGCGCTATGCAATCCCTTTTGGTCCAAGGAGTCCACACTCCTTAACCTAATTGTTAGCCTAGGTTACCCTAGCTACATATTTCTTAGTTTTGATGTTGAAAAATAATTTTAATCAAATCAATTACATTACTATTTGACATTATATTTCTCTATTTATTTTAATTTATTTTGTAGGTTTCAAAGTATATATACGTGATTCAAAAGGTCAACATTAGAATTATGAATTATTTTATTTTTATAGGATCTTATGTAAATGAATTTGAAAGAAGTTTGATTCAAACAAACAATTTTATAATGAGGTAGAAACACCACTTGAAGAAAGTACAGAATTTATAATAACTTTTTTACACATTATGAATCAATTCATCAAACAATTCATGCTTCAAAAATCTATACAAATCGATTCATCAATTGATTCATGAAGAACAATTTTCAAAATTTTTAAAATCAAAAGTTGGGATTTTTCTCTGAATCAATTCATAGACTGAAAGTTAGTTTTTCTATTACAAATGATTATAGCAGTTATAATAGTCCTAACTACCTTCAATTTTCACAACTTTTACATGATTTTCCTTCTCCTTCAAGTGTAAAAATCTTAAAGAAAAGAGCTTAATTAGGTTTCTTTACGTCATAAGATTTCTGGATCAAATTAAGTGATTTTGAATCAAACATCTACTAAATTCATCTTAACTGTTTGAGAATTGTTTATCAAATCTTCTTCTGGTATTATATTTCTACTTTACCCTATTCTTTTCTTATCTTATATTTTCTTTTAAGGTTTCTAGGTTGATTGATATCTTATATAGGTTAGCAAGAGCTTGTTTAATTTCTTATGTTTGTTTTTAGTTTTAGAAGAGCCTAGTTTAAATTCTTCTTAGTTAGCAGGATTCCTATAATTTTTGTGCAGAAATTGGCATTTCAAGACCCTGGTTAAATCCTGGTATTTTGATTAATTGAAGTGGTGGTCCAATTGAGGATTATCTAGTGGAGTAGACTTGAATTGCGATTTTAATTTAAGTTGAACCACTTTAAAAACCCTATCCATTGAATCTTTATTTTTCTACTTCTAAATTTACATTCTTGCTATATAATAGTTAAATTCTTTACTTTGCACATTCACTGATAAATCTTCTATAATTCTTCTTAATACAAAGCAATTCTTTACAAAAATCAAAGAGTTTATAATAATAATCATAGGAGTATACAAATTCCACAACAGGAATAAGGGCAAAATCCAATTATTGCAGTTTATGTTGTAATAAGAGACCTATCACTAATGCTCTATATTTTGTGTCCAACACGCCCAAAAGCTTTCTTATAAGTCCAAACTCATAAACTCTCTCATGTGATTATTCTTCAATTATTTTAATTAATTTAAAATAATTTCTAAGTGAGGAACCATTCCTTAACTGAAGATCTCCTCTAGTGTTAATATAAATGTTCTATAGTATTTAAATATAAATAATGACAATTTACTACTATTTAATAATTGTAATCCTCATTACAATTATTAAATATTTGATTATTTAACACTTCTAATCACATTAAAATACTTGATTAATAATTTCAAAATTCCAAGATATTCTCCTAATTTGACTATAAAATTCATAATATTTTGTATTCTAACTTTTCCTTTGACTTTGGGTCAAAGAGATTTCTATTGTATGTGATCCATTAGGTTTCCATGCATGTTGGCAATGAATTTGTTTGCAAGCTTCTATAAGCTCAAATGAATTAAAACCCTTTTTTAATTCCAACATAATTTCTCCAAATTGTTCAAATAAATTCATAGATCAAGATTGACTTCTAGCAAAGCATGATAACCACCCAAATGTCAGGAATAAATTTGTGAAAATTAAAAACTTTCATGACGAGGTGTTTGTGTGTAATTCAGTCTCATCATTTCTTGATATTGAAATTGTACCTAAGGTTTGGATCAAGTGTCAACCCTATAAATATCCAATCTAGGGGGCATGTTTGACCTTGTGCTGTCTCACAATTGTTCATACATAAAACTCCTTTAATGTATCATTAATACATAGGCCTATGATTGTGATCATAGCACAAATGTCAAAACATCTTTAGAAAATCCATCCTTTATTACTAAGGAAAATGAATTCCATCTTGGTCAATCCCTATCTTCATGTACATCATGGTGTACCTAAAATTATTCATATATACTTTTTAAGAGTGCAAGCCTAAAATAAATCAAAGTAGACAATTCCATACCTAAGATACTATGTTGATCTTAAGTCTAAAGATCATTTACACCACCTTTCACATGAAAACTCCACTGATATGTGGTAACAATCCATACAATTTCTCATGGCAAGCGTATCCAATCATATGTTCCATAACAAATATCCATATGTTTATCTAGATATCTCTACATCAAATAATGTATGAGATCAAGAATGTGACATAACATATGCTAGTTTACTAATGAATAATTGATATCTTGTTCTCTTAATTATTCCATAACCAATGATATTTGAAAACTATAATTATATGTAAAAATTATCTCATGATTACAACCTCCATTGTAATTTATTTGTATACAATTACATTTCAAGGACTTTATCCAATATAGTATACATATATCAAACATATATATAACTAAATTGATAAAGAGGCTAAAATTTTATGTTTTATTAAACATGCTAAGATATGTAATATCCATGTCATTACGATGATTGCCTCTAAGGCATCTTTATACTAACACTTTCCACTTAAACAAATGTTAAAAAGGTTATTTATGTCTGCTAAGATGGTTGAGCATATGAGGTGGCATGTCATTGGAAATAGTAAAGATGGCTTGAAGAGGCATCCTAGAGACTTTGAAGCATAGAAGAGATTTGACACAACTCACCCATAATATTTAAAATATAACCAACACTAATGTGAAAAATTAGTGATTTTCTAGGGCTTGGCACATTGTTGATGGTTGTCAAAACTGGCCAAAATAATACTAAACTACCTACTCTAGTAACTAGGGTGAATCCATGCCATGTCCATAGATACTAGTGATTCACTTCTTTGTGTTTTACAATAAGAAAATGGGGGGGGTGGTTACTATCTAATTAAGCTAGGAATTAAATTAAATTGCTTTAATGCATGACAAAGCAAAAATAAAGAAAAGGTAGACTGATGGTTAAAAGCTTAATCCAAAGGACTCATACAACCAATTTAGTGACTGATCCTTGATATTATTGTTTAATTCCAATTTTGCCTGCTTAGCTAAGATATTAATTAAGCGCATCAGCTAATAAATCTTTGTTAATTTCCTCCTAAATTTGCTAACCAAGACTAGCACCTAGTTAACTCTTATTGTTAAATCAGTCAAAGCCCAACACCTTAACCAATCTACCAATAGCACTAAGTTATGAAAATACCAAGTTTAATTAATTAAATTTTCCGAGTAGCAACCCAACTAATTACCCTTAATTCTCTAGGAAAATTGATTTGCCCCAGTAGCAAATCAACACCCTATTATTACCCATAGCCATATAGCCACAAATAATGGAATTGCATATGAAAATTTAGCAAGCATTAAATCACAATGAATAACTAATTGATTGGCCATGTTAATCAGTCATCCATAGTAACTGTAAGTAGTAAAATTAGAGAATCAAAATAGAAGTAAATTGGAATTAAAAGCAAGTCTCATAATCAACTAAAGAATTAGAGCAGAAATTCCATTAGATTGAGATGAAAACTCAATTACACATTACTATAAAAATAAAAAGAGAAATAAAAGGAAAAGAGAAAACCTAATTAGGAATGGAGTCTGCCCTAGCAAAGCTCCTTTCCTCCCAAAATTAGAGACAATGCAAAAAATGAACTAAAAGTTATTACAGTAGAAGTTCAGCTAACTATTTATAGGCTTAATGCACTGCATCTTGGTTGAGCTACAAATTATAGTTAGAAGGAGGGCTAATTGGACGTGACACTCTTTATATGAAGTGTCAGTCCATCACTTAGCTTTCTAATGGCCCTCACCTTGTATAAAAACTCAATTCCTAGCTCAAGTAATGGGCCAAAAATTAACACAGCTTTTCAATGTAGTCTAACCCAAAATAGATTTAAACACTTAATTTTACAGCCATATAATTAATTCAAAACGATGTATTTTGCCATCAAGCCCTTCGTGAAAGTTGTAAGTTTGGATCTTAGCTATCTTATGGGCTTAAGTTTGCATTAAAATGATGAATGGAGATCCACTTTTGATGAAAACACTAAAATTAGGTTTGGGGTAGCAATTCACTCTATTCTAGCTTCCAAGCTTTATTTGACCTTCAAAATAACTAAATTGGGCCTTAGGCTCCTCATGACATTTTTAGCTCCTCCTTTTAAATTTCCAAGGACATAAGAACCACCCAAACCCTAGGTCCAAAACTCAAGATATGCTAAAAAATTTGAAGTGGTGTAAATTTATTGAAGAAATTCAATTAAGCACAAAAATATAGCAAACCACAAAACCCATCTCAAGTGTCCAATTAAGCTTGTAAAAATGACAAAAAATATTAAGTAGAAAGGAATATAAAATATGTATAAATTATGTTTATCAATTATCTGGCTAGAATATACACATTAGATTAGCTTGCCCAAATTGTAACTTTGATGCAACTCCATTATGTTTATCTTAAAGTAGAAAATGATATTTTGGGGCATCATCATTTGCTTGGTGCAGATCATATATTTGAATTGATTTGGCTTCACTTTTATGCAAATTGAGAATTTAGAAACCCTCCAAAAACATTGTCATGCACATAAATTCCCAATCAAGTAAAGAACTTCCTTATTGGGAGACTAATATGTTACATCACAATCTTCATATCATACATACAAAAAAATGTATGCAACAATCTCATTTACACTTTATTGAATGAAAGTGAGAGAACAAAAGATCATTTTAATGCTCAAAAAGATCTCTAGGCAATATGTATAAGAAGGGATCTATAGCCTAATGATAAAGGAAAATATCCATCATGCTTATTTTCAGTAACAATTGCAACGAAGGATGCATTCTTTAAAAGTTTGAAGAATATGAAAATGTCAGATGGATATTCAAGTAACATTTCTATGTGCATTACTCTAAAATAACACAAATTATTTAGGTCAAAAAGTCATGATTGTTATGTGCTTGTAGAGAAATTACTACCTATTACCATACATAATGTGTTGCCAGCTAAATTGACTATAGTCTTGGTTGCGTTAATCTTATCCTTTAGATAAAAATGCAATAAAGTTTTGACCTCGATAATTTTCAACATTGAATTGTCCATACATTTTATCATTTAGAGATCTTGTTCCCCTATCATTCTTCACTTTTATGTTTCATTTTTGTGTTCATCTATTTGATGAACTACAATTAGGAGATCTAGTACAATACCAATGGATGTACCATATTTAGAGGTAATATTTGATTTTATTCATTTAATTGTAGATCAGTAATTCTCATGTGTTTGTTTTCTTAATGAAACCTTCCTTTATATAGATATTGGAATATAGAGAATATGCTGAAGTGACTACATTTGTTATCAATTCAATTTTACTTATTCAAATTAAGTAGAATAGAATATCAAAATATTAGAATACAGTGCACTTAGATCAAAATTGTAGTCATGCAATAAAATGTTAGTAGTGCAGAATTAAAAGATGCAAAAAAGATAAACAAGAAACACTAGGGTTTTTAAAGTGGTTCAAGTTAACTAGAAACTACAAATGAAGTCTACATCCACTAAGTCAACCGAATGGCTTGTTTTATTACTACAATTGATAGGATTTAAATCGAG
Organism: Saraca asoca; assembly: GCA_026873985.1. Classification (NCBI taxonomy): domain Eukaryota; kingdom Viridiplantae; phylum Streptophyta; class Magnoliopsida; order Fabales; family Fabaceae; genus Saraca; species Saraca asoca. The sequence continues at coordinate 15,440 of JANHAO010009369.1, forward strand.
ATCCTGAAAACTAGGATACAACAAGATTTCACTAGGCTCTTGCCTAGCCTAGATACACTAGCAATACACCTTCAACTTAATTGCAACCAACCTTACAACTAATAGAAGATGCAAGGGAAGATAAACCTCTTCCTTGAATCTCTAGTTCCTTATCAACCTTAGAAACTAAAAAGCAAACAAGATTTTGTAATAGAAAGCAATACCAGTCTTGAGATGAAAATCTCAAGAAACAAACTGTGTAATCCTTAGAGAATCTGATCCAAGCAGTTAATCAATTGTTGATTTGAGAGACTAAGCTAGATCAAGTGAAGCACACGAGTTCTCTCTAATTTTCACACTCAAAGTGATAAAGAAATAATATGAGTTCTATGCTAAAAATGAGTGTGTAAGGGTGTTTATAGTTACTATAGCCGACATTTGAAAATAACTAATTTTTAAATCTTGAACTGATTTAGGAATCGATTCATAGTAGTTATAACTAACTAATCGACTTGTGAATCGATTTAGCTTGTGAAAATCACAAAGAAATTTATGACTGAACCGATTCATGAATTGGTTAACCCTTTATGTAAAAAGATTTGTAAATTGATTGCATAATTGATTCAAAATGTTTTCCAATGTTTTGGTAAATACATTTTCAAAAACTTTTCTTCACGAATTGATTCAAGAACATTCCACAAAATTCCTTTTGTGAATTGATTCACAAACTGACAAATAATTTTTTATAAAAGTTTAACATGTGAGAATGCATTAGAAAATATGGTTACAAAACATTTAATTTAAACTCATTTTATTTGATTTATTTCAGCCTCAGAAAATTATTTTAGTAAAATATTTGGATCAAAGACTAATTAGATTACACTTACAAAAGATCCTATAAAAATGAATAAATCCTAAGACTAGGTTGGATCTCTTGAATCTCTTTAATGCTACTTGATCAACTTTATGTCTATAAAGAAAAAACAAACACTCAAAGCATATGATTAGATCATGACATCAAATAAAATTATTTTTTAACATCAAAACTGAAGAATATATGCTAGCAAGGCTAACAATCTCCCCTTTTCTTATAGTGACAAACAATTTAGATAAGCAATAAAATATGCATACAATCAATTATCTAAATTTTATCCTTTATCCTTCCCCCCTTTTTTATTTAAAATATTTACTTCTTCATTATCTAAAATCTCATTCTTCTCCCCTTATTGGCACATCAAAAAGGAATAGTGACTCGATGAAGTAACAAAGTTTAAAAACACATCATACAATAGGGATAAAGGGTGTTAAAGGATAATTTTAGTAATTTTAGCAATCTGAACAGTTTTCAATAATCTCCCCTCAAAATAATGATTCTACTCAATTTTAGACTTAATGCATGAATCATTTCATTTTTACAAAAATCAGTTATTGAATCGATTCTGCATTTGATTTGGGGAGTTTGCATTATAAGTTCAAAAATTTTGAAACATTGACAAAAAGTTGAAAAATTCTGATGAATTAGTTCATGAATCGATTTGAACAAGGTTGAATCGATTGATGAATTGATTTGTACAGGACTAAATCTATTATGAAATTGATTGATTCAGTGTAATAAAATTTTGAAATTGGTTGATTTCTTCTTAAAGGATTGAAATATTGTTTGAATCGGTTAGTGAATCCATTCATACTGCAAGAATTTTAAGTTTTGAATTGATTTGACAATCAATTCAAAAACTCTTAGAAAATCTAGAAAAATTTGAATTGATTTAGGATTCAATTCAAAGAGTCTTGAAATCCATTTTTATACAATTTTTTTCCAAAAATTCTTGACATATGGTATATTAATCAACATCATACATCTTAACATGAGTTTTACCTCATTTCATACTATGTACCTACAAAACAACCTTAGAAAGCTCCAATGCCTAAGTTAGAATTTGCAAGATACAAATCAAATAAGCAAAATCAAAATACAAAACTTAATAACCAAAAAAATAGTAAGTTGGTCATTTGAGATCATTTTCCAAGGTGTCTAACATCCCTAATTCTCTTCAAATGAATACAAGCCATTTTTCATCCAATGGTTTTGTGAAGATACCAGCTAATCAAAATTTAGTTTGTACAAACTAAATAGAGATGTCACCTCTTTGAACATGATCTCTAATCAAGTGGTGTCTTATTTGAATATGTTTTATCTTTGAATGCATAATAGGATTTTTAGTGAGGCTACTAACACTGACGTTGTCACATAAAATAGGAATTTTGTCAAATTTGAAACCATAGTCTCATAATTGTTGCTTCATCCAAAGGATTTGTGCACAACAACTCCTAACTACTATGCATTCTACCTCAACAATTGATAATGCAACACTGTTTTGCTTTTATTACAGTATCAAGAGACTAGAGAGTGACCAATGAATTAGCATGCTCCACTAGTGCTTTTTCTATCAGTCGTACTGCCTATATAGTCTGCATCTAAATAACTTATCAGACTATAGGAATTTGATATTGGATACCATAAGCCTAGATGTTTTGTTCCTAAAAGATATCAAAAAATCCTTTTCATAGTTGAAAAATGTGATTCGTTTGGCTGTATTTGATATCTAACATAAAGATAGGCACTAAGCATGATATCAGGTCTACTTATAGTCAAATAGAGCAAGCTTCATATCATACCTCTAAATAAAGTAGGGTCAATAGGTTTACCTTTTACATCAGAATCTAGCTTAAGAGCTAGATTGATAGGTGTTCCAATAGGCTTACAGCTATCAAACTTGAATCTTTTTAGCAATTCAACTATGTCCTTTATTTGACTTAGAAATGTTCCATTTGTACTCTATTTAGTTTGCACTTTAATGAAAAAAGTTAACTCTCCCATCATGGACATGTCAAATTCATTCTACATTAACTTTGAGAATACTCCACACAAGGAATCATTAGTAGAACCAAAGATAATGTCATCAACATACACTTGCACAAGTAAAATATCTTTTCCCTTATCTTTTATGAAAAGTGTTGT
>JANHAO010009370.1:0-18450 GCA_026873985.1 Saraca asoca
GAGTACTTATTTTCATATGAAAAAATAATAATTATAATATATATTTACAAATAAGTATAATATTTTTTAATATTTACAAATATACTCCTATATTTTTATTATTTACACATATCCCCCACGTGTCGATGTCCTATATTTTTTGAAAATATCGTGTCCCCGTGTCTACATTTCCCCGTGTCCGCGTATCAATGTCCATGCTATATAGTTTGAAATAGAAAAGAATAGAGAGGATTTCGGGAAGCCTAGTCCCATAACAACTCCCAACAGATTCAGAGATATGGACAAGTTCTGTGTTTATCACAATAAAACTAGACATAATACCTCGAAATGTCCAGCACTCAAAGACGGGATTGAGAATCTGATTAAAAGAGGTTGCTGAAAAAACTATGTTGTATGACCTGTCAAACAATGACCTCGCTCACCATAATGAGGTCCATGCTATAGAAACCATATGATTCTATATTATCATTCAGAAGTTAACAAAAACATTCAAAGTTTTTCCTTTAAAAGTGCCCAAGTTGTCACAACTATGTGTTGAATGAGGTTTTGATAAATGCTATACAAAATGAAGCTAAAGCTCCTCAAGTTCGAAATACAAGATATCTGCTCATTCCCTCTTGTAAAAAAATAATGTCGTAAAGAGCCATCTGGGAATGAGATCTCCCATCAATACTCCAAAGCAAACAATATCTCAAATGCATGCATATAACCTACTCTTTGGCACCATATGCATGCGACTAACTCCTCAAAATTGCATTGATACGACCAACCCTTTGACACCATATTAAAGTAACGTACTCCTCAGCATGCATACGGCCAACTTTTAGGCACCACATGCATGCAACCTCTTACTCAGGCACCATATGCATGTGACCTCCTACTACTTGACATGTATTTGACCAACTTTCTCAGGCATTATTGGATGCAACAAATTTATTGCCAGCCAAGACACTCCGGTGCTCGAGCTGAGGTCGGCCGGTGCTTATACCTAGTACTCAAATCTATTGCCAACCAAGACACTCTGGTGCTTAAGCTGAGGCTCGCTAGTGCTTATACTTGGTACTCAAATCTATTGCCAGTTGAGACACTCTAGTGCTCGAGCTAAGGCTCGCCAATGCTCATACCTGATACTCAAATTTATTGCCAACCAAGGCACTCCGGTGCTCAAGTTGAAGCCCCCCAATGCTTATATCTGATAAATAAACTCATTGCCTGCTTGAGCAACGAGATTACTATGGTGCAATCTACCATCTAGCAAATGCATGCATACGACCTACTCTTCGACACATGCAGTCTACAATCTAACAAATGCATGCATGCGACCTACTCTTTGGCACCGCATGCATGCAATCTACTACTATAAGGTGCAGCTCTCATGTGATCTATCTAGACACTTCTCATTACTAGTTGAGGTACTCTAGTGCTCATTCTTATTACCAGCTAAGGCACTCTGATGCTCATTCTTATTATCAGCTGAGGCACTCCGGTGCTCAAATCCATTACAACTGGGAAACATTAATATGATTGATTAGTCATTTAACTTAATATTTTATTTAGCTGTGATTTACAGGAATTTATGTCAACTTATATATTATCTCTCGTGATATACAAGAATATCCAACATGACGCACAAGAATCGTGAAAAAGTTCATTTATTACAAAACCTCTTTCAACAAGGTGAATATACATATGAAGATTCAAACATATAGATCAAAATAAGCCTACCGCCTCCGTATCCTAAAAGGAAGAGCTGAATTCCAACAAGCTGGAGGATCAATGAGCAAGCTGACTCCTCAAGCTTCTTCTTGTCATCCTCCTCAGCTAAAAAACTCCTCTCTCGGCCCTATTGCCCCAAGGTACTTAGAGACACCATATATCACCCTGCAAGGAGGCAAAAGAACAAAGGTAGAAAAGCTGAATGTATCAACATCACCACGAGGAGGTTATGAAAAAATTCCTGGAATCCTTAAAGAGGAATTATCCATAGGAACCTCATGCAACAGGTCATACACACTTCAAAGCACTTCATTGAAAACTAAACCATCAAAAACATGGGAGGCTCAGTCAATGCACCCATCAAGTCATTCTATAAAGTAGAAAAGAAGGTTTACTGCACCTTATATAAATCGGTCTATCTCCACCGATGGATCCAGAAACTATCCAACTGCCCTTGATCAAAATGATCTAGCAAAAAATAAGGCTACCACACCAACGGCTATAAAACATGCACATTAAAGCATAGTCTGGGCAGAAACAGTAGGACAAAAAGTCTGAAATGACAATATTGCAGACTAAAAATAAAGACTTTTGCCAGCAAATTTTAGCTTTTAGATTGCAAAATGAATTAAAAGTTGGGGGGCTAATGTTATGGGTGTTTTTGAAATCATACAAAATGGGCTGGCAAAAGCTCAACAACTGAGTCCAACTGGAAGAAGCCCAGCTCATCCAATACTGAGATCACTTAACAAAGGCACCAGATCACCAAACGCGAGCTCAAGACATAATACAAGGCCAAGGCAGTAGCCCCAGCTTGTTAAAAACGAGCTCCAGCTCACTGGTCGAAGCAGACCACCTCAGCCATCTTCTAGAAGACTTACTTTGGTTAAACCCGACGATGGGACTAACTTGCATGGCTAACTTGCAGATGTCAATCAACAACAGTCCACTTATAATTAATTTATTATTATTTTTTTCTTTTCTGGATTACAACTGTAACACCCCAAACACTATAAATAGGGGTTAAGATCATTATACAAGGAGCATGAAAAAATAGATACAACAAAGATCAATCTATTAACAGCTTACATAAACTCTATAAACTCATTTTCAGAAATAACACTACCATGAATGTAGGGGTTGATCAATCGACTTTAGTCGAACCACGTTAAAATTGCCAACGTCATTCGCCTCTGTTCTTCCTCTCCATCTCCATCACCCATTCCCTTCGCACACAATCAAAATCACAATTTGGGATTTCACTAAACTCACAAGTTGACTGGATTTGGGCTTACCAAAATCTACTGTCAACAGTGTACTTTTTGATTAATTAGAAGTATGAATTGTGTGCTAGTAAAATAAAATTATGAAAAATTATAATTTATCTATTTATAATTTGATCTATTTTCAAGTTGCTAACTTATGATATAAAAATTATGTGCTTCTCACATGTTTCCTGCTCCTTCATTCTCTCGTACAGCCTAATTTTTTGTCACCATACTTCAGCAATTGGAAACATCATTTTGCTTTCCCTTTAACCATCAAATTGAAATGCATGCCCTTCATTTCAGCTATGACTATATGAAAAGGTTTCGGTTTGAAACTTTACCTTCATTTTCAAATGTTTCAAGTTTAATTGATCTAAGATAACTATATGATATAAATTAAATAGTTTAGAAAATTAATTAGAGTTATTTTAAATAGTCAAGTCTGATGTCTTATATATTATACTCAAATATTTAATCTAATTGATGCGAGACTTCACAATGATATAAAATCCAAAAAAAAAAAGATGAATACATAATAAAATTAAAAGATAAAAAGAGCATTAAAAAAGAAAAAAAATTGTTATAAAAGAAATAATAGACAAAAGGATAAACATCAAAGAAAAAGAGAAAATTTTAATAAAATATATAATGAGATTTATCTAATATTATAAATAGGAAATGGTTATAAAAGATATAGGGTTCCTTTTTCTCTAGTTAGCCACCAACAAAAAGACAGAAGAATTTGCATAGTCAAACAATTTATACTTTTGTACTTGATTGTCTTCTTTGATCGGAGTAGAATGAAGAATTTAAATTTTTGTCTCTATAAACACCGATTATTTGGATTGTGTTTTGGGTATTAGAATTTGAATTAAATACAATAATATAATATAATATAATATAATATAATATATATATATATATATAGAGAGAGAGAGAGAGAGAGAGAGAGAGAGAGAAGGGGTTATGAGACTATGTGAAAGTTAAAGTTAAAAATATACAATTAAGGAGGAAAAGTTTGAATGGTATTCATTGAAATAAGAGAAAAAAAATTGAGAGATGCAAAAACGAATCTGTCAATAGATTTAATAAAAGGTTATGAAATTTTGATAGACAGAAGAGTAGAATTGAGTTAGTGCTGAAGAAAAAAACAAATCCAGAAAATAAAAGGGAAAAGAACAAGAAAGAAGGCATAAAGGTGCAATGCGGGAAGGAAACCAAATAATAATAATAATAAAACTTTTAATAATATTATAAGCAAAGTCTTCTTATTATTAGCATAAAAATATTTGGGTAAAGATTATTAACATGGGATGATTTTGTATTATATTTTGTATAAATAAATAATTAGATGCATCACATAATATTTAAATAAAATAATTTGTTTTTGTCTTGTTGGATACTTATTAAATGTTTTGTCTTAGTCTAATATATTACACTCTTTTACTTTGGTTCATAATTTGTTGCATTGTTGATGTAGTTACATTTTATGAATTTGAGATATGATGATAAGTGGGTGGTCTGGTTGGTTGGCCTTCATCCTCACCTTAAATGTACGTCTGAGGTCATGATAGAGGATAATACCTAATAATTTATTTGATCAGTTACCAGTTAATAGACGACATCTAAAATTTTATTTGTTCGTTGAGAGACAGTACTTACAATTTCGTGGGGCCAGTATCTAGAACTTTTTTTGTTCGTTACGAGACAGTGTCTAGAATTTTGACACTGGCCAAAACTCTTGCTAGTGAGGGTACATTAGCATTTTGTTCGATCAAATTATACACCCTTTTCAATTTTGTCCGTCATATATATGTCGATTTACATATTTGTCTTATTTTATTTGAGTTTTGAAACTTTTATTGTTAGAAAAAATTAGAATTTTGTTTAGTTTAAAAAATATGACAATAAATTCCTATTTATTTATTAAATATTCTAATACTTTAATCGTTGGTGTTAATGTCTGCTAGTGGAGGAATTATCATTTACAGGAATTATCAGATTGACACCATAAAATAGACTGATTTGTAGTTTTACAGCACAGTCCATGTTCCCAGAAATAGCTTCCTCACTTACAGGAATAAAAGATTTGGATTTCTGCTGTTTGATAAAAAGAAAGAAAATTTGGTTTTCTGCTCAGTTTGATAAAAAAAAAAAAGAAAATTTGGATTTCTGCTCGAAGTCTTTAAGAAAGAGAAGAAAAATATGCGAGAAGCATATGCCTACCCAGCTAAGAAATTGACACATATTATCACATGGATATACATTGTCACTTCTTAAACTAGAAGTCCACAATATGAAAATATGTTAAGTCACATACGAGTAAACTGTACTTTTCCCTTGAAATTACGATGAGACCTCGATATTGTATATATTTTACTGACTTGGTTTTTTAATACTTTTTATTCATTTTGAATAAAAAAAATTTAAGAGAACTTTTAAGAATTAATTTTGCTTAACGTCAATTTTAAACTGAGTCCAAGCATTATTGGTTTTTAACAAACTGACAAGAAACATAAAGCATTTAGTATCAAATTTGATATTAAATTGATGTACTTTTTAAGATTTGATATTATATTGACATAAACTTCCACAGAGAAATATGATGCCAACTTAATTTTTAGAAGATGAATTTTATAATTTACTCGTATATATACTCTTCCTCAGAAGGAAATAAAGAGTTACACAGCAAGTACAATCTACACATGGATGCTAGGGCAATGGCAGACGTTCAAATAAAATACTTCCTTGGTTGGATTTACTCGTGGAAGAAAACAAAATTCATCATCAGAAGATACACGTGACACGCACATTATGATGATACAATCATGTAGAGTTTAGTTCTCATCGTGACTTAGTTAAAATAAAAATAGATACAAATTGAGATGAGCAACTAAACTATACATAAACATCATATTTACACATACCTGCCAAAAATTGGATGACAGGACCCCAGACAACCCCCTATCTGCTGGACAAAATCCGGGGACTTCAAAGCCTATGCTTATGTGCATGACATTTAGCTCCCGACTCTTCTCACCTTAAAGCATTCAGACTGAAACCCGTAATTTCATGACTCTTGCTAACATGCTTGACATTCAGCTCCCACCTGCATCCACTGGAAACCTTCATATTCAGAATATTGTGATATATCAAATGTAAACATTAAGTAAAAAAGATTCTGGACCATTATATCCAAATCTCTAAGCATTAACCAGGTCCAACATACAAGTATAGGTGTTTCTTATCTTCAATGCATCATCAAATTTCTGGAAAGTACTTCATTTATATATCACAGATGCATTGTTTATCTGCATTTAGTGGGGATGAAATATCAAGTAACCCACCTACCTAAGACATATCCAAACAGAATGACATTGGCAACTGTTAAGACAGTTTTTTGGTACATATCTTTCGGCAACAGCACCAAGTGTGCTTGACTATTTGTCCATTTCTCAGACATGCTTTAAATCAGACGGAAATGCAATACATCAATTTCAGGGTAAGTAAAGTTGGATTGGACAGTCAGATTGAAGTCTAGAGGAAGCTTCTTACCTTAGCAATTTGTTACGGCACCAATATGCTGTGTACCTTACTGACAAATTGCTTGCAACTTGACTTATGAATTTGCATTTTCACATGATAAAATAGAAGACAACATTTTTTAGTGTGAACGGATATTATATACAGGATTTCACAAAGTTCCCACCATTACTTATGGAGAAAGTTATCATTGTTGGTACAAATTAGTGCGTACAGCATGCCAAACACTCAGCTTGTAAATGCAACCCAACTGAGATGTGCCCATACTGTTATCAAGCTAAACATTCATCCTCCAATAGAAGTTACTATTTAATATTTAAAATGGATGATGCTTTGTTGCCACAAAATTAAGGTTTGACAAGCAGCTGTACATTCTAGCCTTCATTCAGAGATCTGACCATGACATGCCCCTATCCATTAGCGGAAGCAAACCATTAGCATCTTGAATTGATTGGCACAACTACTCTAGAATCAGTTTATACCTATAACCACAAGTGGCTACATACTGCAAAGCATATACAAATGTATGCTTAATAATGGAGTACTGACAGAAGTGATAATAACAAGACCATTAACAACAACAGAAATGGTGTTACCTTGAATTTGACTAGAGTGAGAAGGTAGGTCAGATACACTCGACACTCTTTTAATTTCTGAGAGGGACATGGGTGTTAATGGAGGTGATGCAACTTCTTCAGCCCTTTCTGGAACTCGAGGTGTGTCCAAAAGCTTTGCAACATGCAACGTCATTGCCCTCTGACTGCTAGAAGGTATAGAAAAACTCCGAGGGACAATTAAAGGTGGAATTGGAAGTGGAGATGCTGCACTTGATACAACTGAAGACAATTTACTTGCTACGGAACGCTCCTGGTTTCTAGAAACCAATGGAGCAGAGTGACCAGTCTGAGAAGATTTCAAGGGTTTAGAGGATTGATTACCAGGGGGTCTAGGAAGTTCATGAAGCTCACTTATCCTTGGAGAAGAAACATGGGGAGGCGAAGCACTAGGGGATCCTTTGGGAGATGAAGGCTGAGGCATTGGTAATCGGGAAACAACTCCCGAAACTAATGGAGGTAGTTCAGTTGATCCTATATTACTGGCAGATGGAGCAGGTTTAACTGATAATGTTTTACCAGTCAACGGACCTGAAAATGCTTGCCTTTTAATTTTCTTAATATCAGAAGCATTAAAAACATCAACTTGTGGAAGTGATAATCCCTCCGCCAAAGGGCGAGGTAGCTGGGCGGTTGTATCACTGTTGCTTTCTTTGAGGACAGACTGAGTTCTTGCAATGGTTGGTTCTGACAATTTACCATCACCAAAATCTTTCTCATTCTTCTTTTCATCCAACGGGGAAGAATGCCACAAATTCTGTGACCGTCCGCTGGCGCTTGTGCGGGGAGCTGAGCTACTTGTTTTTGAATTATTTGTTTCTTTCACATCAACAGGTGTCGGAAGCACATAAGCATTACACTTAGCTGTAGATGAAGCTACCAGTTGTCTTACTTTTTCGGCTGGATCAAACTTCTTTTCTGCAGTTATTGGAGCTGAATAGCTGCTGCCTCTAGGTTCTCTATTTGAAACTTTAAGATCTACTGGCTTTTTGTCTATACTAGTCTGCAGAAGGAAAATCAATACAAGTTTTATAAGATGATAGAATCCAAATATATAATCTTCCTAATTGATGACCTACCAGACCAACATGGGATTAAGTAACAATGAGAATTGAAATAATCATCATTATAATACTTAATCAACATCTCCAAAGTTAGATCTTATATGTAACTTCAGCACTTATCAGGGAGGTATAGGAATATAATTAAATCATGATCTACGTTCTAGAGCAGTTTGTTCAGTTTACTTAAGTAAATAATTCTAGACCACCCCTTAAGATGTAATTAAGTGAATAATTCTAGACAACCTCTTAAGATTTAATTGAGTTTCAAATTTGATAAACCAACAGGTGTACAAAACAGTACCTCCACAGTTTCTGTGGTTGAAACTCGAAGACATGAATGACCCAATTCCTCCACCTGATAACAAATAAGCAAAGATTATGATAAGATGAATTCTTAGTTAGGATCTATTTTAAGCAATTGTGGTGTATGATTGATAGTGTGCTCTAGAGCAAAGGATAGATGCAAATGCGGTACAAAAGTACCACGCAAAATGTGCTTTTACCAATAAAGTATAAGCAATCAATAGGAATATGCACCTAGGGATAAACACCAAACATGTTTTAAGTCACAATAAATCATCACCTCTGTTGTCTTCTGTGATGATGAAACATCATGCCCTTGCTTATTTGAGCAATAGTCAAAACTCAACTCACTATCTTCATTAGTGTCAGACTCATTCTCAACATCATCAAAACCATCTTCCCCATCATCTTCAAGTCCACTGACTTGGTAATCAATATGTTGTTGTTCAGTAACCAACCTAACATGTGGCTCAACAGCCTCAAGTGACACAAGTCCCTTCCGAAAGAAATTCATCTATATTTGAGGCCAAATAAGAGGAAAAAGTTACAACAACATTAATCCAGGATAAAAATTAAATATTTAAAAGGGACACAATTTGTATAAATAAAAAACCTGAGCTGCATAATGACGAGCTGCTTGTGTTAGGAGACTTCGGGACTGCCCTTGCTTCAGAGATTTTAACCGAAATGCACAAAGTGTGGCTTCGTCTTCATATTCATCATGAGCAGCTTGCAACTGCTGTGAAGTGATACTTTCACCTTTCCCACCTTTTGACCTTCCTTTCTCTTTCTGTTGTGCAATCATGTATTCATAAATGTCTCTGAAAAAAAATACACCGGATTCAGGAAAGATTCACAAAAGGTGAAGGAAAAAAAAAACACACTCAAACAAGTAAGTACCTTTTTTCATCACATTGCCGCTTCATGTCCTGCATCATGAACAAAAGGACATTCAGAGGTGGCAACAAGGCATTTCTATGATAAAATAAATGAATTGGCTTATACAGGGGAACACTGAAAGGTACATAAATGCGTTAAACTAGCAGAACAGTTGCTGCTATGATAAAATCACATACGAGAAAAGAAACTGATCAATAGAACAGTAAACAAACAAACCTCAACAGTTCGCAGTTCATTGAGAAGAGACTCTGATGGGTTAGTTATGGTCAGAATTATATGAGTGCGCTGTGACACAGAAAGCAACAAGACAAGGATTAGGTCAATGCAGTGATGCACTATGCTAAACAGAGCCAAGCAAGCACCCTATGAAAGACTCACATATCTATCAAGAAGTTTTCTTAGTTCCAGCTGCACTTTTCCAAGCATCCCCAAAATTTTACCTGAATACAACACATGGCAATTTTAGCACCAAGAACATGATTTAAAATACTAAAATGATAGGTAGTTACTTGGACAGGGCAATGATGAAATTTGTACTGACTCACCACTTTCTTCATCATCATTTAACGCAGTTTTCTCCAGAAGACAAGAACCCATTTCCTGGAGTGACTCTGAGAATTCTGGATCATGAGAAACTTCAATGAGTGGATAATTTCCCAAATAGCTATATCATTGAAGAGATATTGAATGTTGAAAGACACTATCTATGAGGGGGGGGGGAAAGAGAGGACCCATCAAGCAATTTTCAAAAATGAAGGCAGAATATGTACCATAAGCACTATTTGCTGTTGCAGCAGCAGCAGCTAGCAAGCTATCATAGCAATTTCTCATCTCTTGCATGTCCTGCAAAGTGCAAAAGGAAACTTGTAATGCCATTGGAGTTAAGGAGCCAGAGCACAGAGACACACTTCTCGTAGATATCAGTAGAATAAAGGAGATTTTCTAACTTTCCATCACAATACTCAATTTGTACAATGTAAGCTTGAGACCATTAATCAGGCATGAGAGTATAAACGAAGCACCCAGAAGAAGAATTTTGCATCTGAAAAACACCATCCATGTATTAATTTTGAGACACAACTTTACTCCTTGCTATATATTTAGGGCATCTATTAGGGAGCAGAGACCTTTTTATTCTGAAAGTTACTCCCCTTGCTGAAAATTAGCTTTACAACTAAAGATAAAGTAATGGTGATTTATCATTAGAAAATAGAAACACTGTATCGTTTATACTTTAAATACAACAGAATCGAGTGCGTAACGAAATGTGACACATTATACCTATCTTCTTTTACTTCTGGAGCTAGAGACGAGAAACCATTGTCCAACCATAAGGAAAAAAAAAAGGCAATTCTAAATTTCTAAGGTGCAATTAAACAATTATAAAACTAGTGACTCTACACAAACAATAACTTTCAAATTAATTGCCCGACTGTAGAAAAGCTCTGCAAGTCAGCTCATCTAGGTTCCTGAGATTCCTAAAATTTTCAGGAAATTATAATTCCAACCTAAGAGCTTTAAATGCCACTTCTCTGGCAACCCTTTCTTCCAATTTTGGTTGCATTTTACAATAATTGTGGGAGTTACAGAACTCGAGGAACTATGAATCAAAAGAGGAAACAACTTTATGAACTACCTACCTTTGCTACCTGGGCTAGCTCATCCAACTTGACGGAGGGCTGAAATTCCCTCTTCTCCTTGGCACCGCTCTTGTGAAGTGCAATTTTCCTCAACTTACTAAGCGACGACTTCATTTTCGCGAAATGAAAACCCTAACACCAACTAACCAATCACAACACAGCAGAAAAAGGGAGAAGCAACAGAGAATAGAAGCCCCCTCCCCACCTGCCTTGCTTTCTTCGCACAATTCGCAAGCCAAGAAAATCAGAGAGAAAATCTGAGCTCCAAAAGCGTGAAAATCAAATCCATTACAGTCTCAGAGACATTGCAGAAGCTCGCTCAATTTTCATTTGGGTCAAAACCAAAACAGATCAGAGAAAGAGAGATGCGAGATGCGAAAACGGGGAACAATGACGAAATTATACAAAAGCGGGGAAAGGCATCAGGCTAACGTCATTCACCAGCACGCTCGTGAATCTCACACGTGTGAAGGATGGGTAACTACGTAATTTCAGAAGTTCATTTCCCATCGGACGGTTTGAAAGCAGACACGTGGACACAGAAGTGAGCGAGATTGAGCATGTAATAATACATACACAGTACACTATTAGTAGGTCAGAAAATGTATGAAAAGACACAATTGTACATAGTACGTTCTTGGGTATTTGGTAGGTCAGAGATACTTTGGTCTGAGTTTTCCGCTTTGAAGGTTTGAACGAGGAACAGTAGCTACGCGCTCCAGTAAGATTAGGATGTGTACTCGCTGGCTTCCTTGCCAGGAAAATATTTCAAGATAGAATACAAATAATCTATTTAAAATAAGATTTAAAATTATATAAATTATAAAAATGATCTCTTTAAAGTTTTTAAAGAATTTAAAATGTTAAAATTTTAGTTAAAAATAAAATATATATAAAATATGATCCTTTTTAATTATTTTTTATGTAAGTTTTAACTAATTTATAAATAATTTTTTTTCTTAATTAAATTATCATCAATGAAGATTGAATCTATGATGTATTTAGGATATAATTAAAAGTAAATATTTTAAATAAATTATTAATAAAATTTGATCAGATTATATTCAAATGGGGTGAGGTATTTGTTTTTTCTCTTTACTGCTTTAAGTTTATTATACCAAAAAATAATTAAAAAATTATGATGTGACTCATTTATTTTTTCATATTTCTTTAAATTGAAATTTGAATGTTTCATTTTTTGAAAAGTTAAAAAGATCATTTATGGAATCTGAAACTTCAAGAATTTATGTGATATTGAATTTTAGGTTAAGGGATTATTTATATTTTATCTTATTTCTTATTATACATTATCATTGAAATCTTAGTTTTATTATCTCTTTTATTTTGATAAATTAAATATTCTTGACATTATGATTTATTAGATATTAAAATTTAGAAGATAATTTTTTAACTTTTCGAGTAGTATTCAAAATCTTTACACTAGGATTAAAAGCTCTTTCTATACAGAGATGCAAGATGGAAGACATATCTTTGTGCTTTAATTATAATATGTATTATTACTCTTGATAAAAAATGAAGATCAATTATTAATTATTCATTTATCAATTTTATAAAATTTAAATATATTAAGAATACAATTTTTCTTTAAATTTTAAAAATAGTAAAAATCACAAGAATTAATAATTTATTTATCAAAGGAAAAATAAGAAATCATTTTGTTAACAAAAAGATACGTAAAAAAGTAACTTTCTTAAGACTTTTTAAATACGTGTGTTATTTAATTGATTATAAATAAATGATTTTATTAAAAATTTTATTTTTTACAAAATATAAAAATTACTTACCCATACCTCATTTCATGAGAAAAGTTTTTATATTTTTTGAGGGATAAAAATATAAAAATATCTTTATATAATTTAATTAATAATCATATCCTTTTAACTAATTATTCATTTTAATTATACTTCTTTAAAAGTTGATAACTAAATCAAACAAAACACAAAATTAATTCTTAAGAAATGTTAATTTCTTACCCTCAATTAAATAAATTTAAATTTTTTTATAAAAAATTGTTTCTTAAAAAATTCATCCAATTTATTTTTTCTCATAATCAAACTGCCCCAACATGGACTATGTATCCTTAGCACACAAGAATTTCTCGTGTAGTGTTGAAGTACATGGCAAGAAACGTGCGTAAGATGTGACGTGGAAGAAGGTTATTGGCGGATAGGATTGACACGTCAACGTTGGATGTCGTCAGGTGCGAGGTGTGAGGAATAAGGGTCAAAAAGAAGAAGCGGTTGTGAACGGAAAATTGGGCCTTACTTTGACTGCCTGTGGATGGGTCAGATACCCACCTCGGCACCTCATAATGTCCTGTCCAGCGCTTTTACATTTTTACCCTTCGTCCTTCTTTACCCTTTTCAGCGAAAGTAAAAAAAAAAAAAAATTAAAGCTTAGTTGGTGTTGAAAAATGCCCTTTTTCTAAAAAAAAAAAAAAAATGTCATAAAAGTTACATTAATTTTATGCGTAACGCATTACAAATTAATAAATCATAAAATCTTTTTAAGATGTCTTTTCATAAGAATTACAAAAATTATGAACAATATTCTACAAATATTGTAAACATGCACACTGATATAGAATTTTTATTATTATTATGTATCGAAACATAATAAAAAATAAATTTTAAAAAAATGCGAAGGTATTTTCACACGCCATGGGTCATAAAATAATAGAACACTTATTAATGATCGTTCAAAGATTGCTTGATATCATCATGTACACGGCATTATGTCAGTTGCATCATGCATGCTATCCATGATGTTGCACGCTTTTTATTTCAGGTCTCTTTGACCAATTATACCCCTTTTGATTCTCTAAATACACCCTTTTAAAAATATTTTTAAATTGGTACATTTAGAAAATTTGTTTTCCAAGCGGTTACATTGTGGTCAAAAAGCCATTATTTCATGATGTTGTATCATTTTCTTCGGATAGAATTCAAATAAAACAACGGTACTTAATTAATAATAGAATTTACAAGAGTAAATCTAGCTAGTTTGCTTTGCTAAGTAACCTATAATTGAGAGGGAGAGTCTTACAATGATGAATGATGTGAGAATCATACTCTCACAATGTGAATTTTGATGTGAGAATGTTGTGTGTACAATTTTTTTTTATTTATAAAAGAGACCGGTTATATTTAATTTTTTATATCGAATCTTTTTAAATAAATACTAAAGTGGTGTAATCAAATATGCCCTAAATATAAATAAAATTTTTAGAATTTAAATTGATGTTAAGTTGAGCAATATAAAGCTCCATTAAAAAAATAATTTGATAGAAAAATATCATATGTTCTCTAGTTTAATTTAATAATCTTTCTTTCTTTTTTTTAATGAAATAAGGATATTATTTATCTATTAAAATGATGCAGCATAGTTGTTTACGAAATTGATGTGCTTTGAAGTTTGAATTTACCAGGTATTTTAGTTGACAAATATTTTTTATGCGATTTGTTTGGACATGCATTTTTGCATGCCGGTTTTACACGTCTTGTGTACTGGTTTTCCACGAAGAGATTGAAATAATATATGTTTGCTATTGTTTCATTTCATATATCAAAGGTCAAATGAAAAATTAAATAAGATCTTTGAATGATGTATAGAAATAATAACTTATTTGATTATATCAGTCTGTCAAATTCATTTAAATTAGTTTATTTGGTAGGATTATCATCTTTAATCATTTATGATTTAAATTTGAATTCTATCAAAATCACTTAAATTAATTTATTTGATAGGGTTGATTATTTTAATTTTTTATATTTTAAATTCAAATTCTATGAGGAACAAATAAAGATAAAATTCAATAATCTTCTCAAAAAACGCTAGATGCTATAATATTGTTAAAATATTATTTTTACATTTACTTTCAAACCTAGCAAAACACTTTCCTTAAATGAAAGTGCCGCTTTTAAACTGTTTGAACCCTCCACTGTAGCACAATCAATTTCTCATTACTTCCATTTTTTTTAGTGAGATCATTTTTTTCAAACCTCTGAGTTTTAATAAATTTATGTGAAGTTTTCTTTTAGTTTTAAAATTTATTTAAATTTTTTTAAAATATAAAAAATACTATACTTAAACTTATATTTAAATTTTTCATTAAAAATGATAAAAAATAATTATATAGTTAAAATTTAATAATATAAGATATTTTAAGTATACTTTAATTAAGTAAAAATAGTTAAAATATGACAAATGAAAAAACTAAAATTTGATATTAGTATAATTTTTTTAACCAATTAAGTTTAATTAAAGTATATATATAATTACAAAATATTTAAAAAAAATTACATTATTTGATTTAAACCTGTAATCATTTTTGCTCATTATTTCATTGATAAAAGATTGAATTTAGATTTAAATGTAGTATTTTTTATATTATAAGAAAAGTTTAGGTAAATTTTAAAACTAAAAAAAAAAGGTTTGTATAATTTTATTAGAATTTTGAGGATTTCAAAATATTTTTCTCTTTCTTTTAATTAAAATGACACTAAAAAATGACATGTTTAATGATGTAATATTATATATTGTTATTTTGGGATTTTTTTTCCATAGTCAAAGCATTATTTTGAAGATCAAATCGGCGATTTGACAATTGTTATATATTTTTATTCGAATTAATCTAAAAAATTATTTTAACAATTAAAATAGTCTGAATTGGCAAAAATCAGAAAAATAAAAAAATTGATCAGATTTTTTTCTATTTTTAGACTTTCTTTTTTTTTATTTGATTAGATCAATAAATCTATATATAACCAAAAATTAACAAAAAAATTTAACATTTAATTGACTAAAAACTTATTAAATTATTTAATTTCTTCTAATTTTTTATTTTTTTATATAAAATATGAGTTCATATTTATAATAAAGGTTACCTATTATTTATTTTTTAATAAATTTATATTTATGATATTATCCGGTTTGACCATGGATTTAATTAATTCAACTAATCAAACCATGAGTCAATTATTTTTTCAGTTCACTATTCAATGTGATTTTTAAAATATTGAGTGAAAGTTTAAATTTAAAATATTATATATATATGTTAAATAATTTGTTGATTTTCTTGTTAGTGAATAACTTTCTCGATTTACTGTTTTAAAACATTGAATCAAAATTTAAATTCAAAATATTATATATATATATATATATGTTAAACAATTTGTTTATCTTCTTGTCAGCCAAGGTCACTTAAGAGAATTTGCTTTGTGCAATTTGAGCCACACCAACTGAAAAGTAGGCAAAGAGTGCAATCATTGGCAAAGAAGGTTGCAACTTCCACCAACTTTGATCCAACTTCATAAGATATCACTTGGAAACTTCAAAAACAATAATACTTGTTGCTTTTCCTTTCCCTCTTTGATTTGCTTCCATACCTGAGATTTCTTCCCTTTATGCCTTTCTGCAAAGCATCCACGGCTTTTTAATTTGTAAGGAAAACAAAAAGCTATTGCAAATTTGAAAGATATATAGACATAGCATCAAAGATAAACAGCTAACCTTTTTCCTTTTAAAAACATGAGTGGTTGCAACAGTTGGAACAAAAATAATCATAATAATAAGGAAATGAGATTTTGCAACTTTGAAATTTGACTGATCTTTCATGAGTCAAAAAGATGTATATATGTTGCTTGATGTTGAAGGAAGATTGATGATTACTCATGAATAGAAGAGCAGCCATTTTCAAATACCTTTTTTTTAATCGTATGAATTTATATTTTATGTATCAGCTGTATAATTGTATTTATACCAATAATATATGAAGTATTATTGCATATTTTATATTTTTTTTGACAAATATAATAAGATAAAATAAATGTTAAAAAATCAATACATAACAATATTTTGGATATGATTAATATATAAATGCAACTATATCACCCATCCATTAAATATAAATCTTTAAAGTACAGCCAAATGTTTATACCCTTTTAGACAAAGTAAGAATTTGCAGCTTCTCTTTTATTTTATTTTTTCATGATAACATTATATTAGAGATATATAAATCTTTTTTTTTTATAAATTTAACAATAAATTAAAATGAAATTATGAATTCGACTGCATACAGGAGTATTATATACTATTTTTTTATAATGTGATTGGAATACGATCAAAAAGAAAATGTGATCACCCAGGTTCAAAATAAGTTTGGATCCTTCCAATTTTTTGTGTCAATTTATGAGAGAAAAAAATACAAAATTTATCAAATATGTCTGAGTATAAAAACTATAGATCTGAGTATATATACATTGTGTCACTTTCAAAAATTAAAAGATAAAAAATGACAAGAGATTAGAACCTGAAAGTATGGTAATCTATTCAAAACAAAGCCAACAAAGATAGGTGCCGGCCTAGGAAGTTTGTTTTCTTTTCCCTCCGAATATCAAGTTGGGAAGAAATAGAGAAAGTCTTCCGTGACGCCATTTCTTTATCGGCAACAAACAGTCACACGTCATTTTTGTGAATGAAATCTCATGCGTTTTTCTTTACTTTTTCGTTTTTTTCTTTGGTCAATTCCCGTGTAGACTATGACTAATGCAAGAATAATTTCAACAACCATAATGTTAGGTAACCCCGAAATTTCTTTAGAAGCAAAATAAAAAGCAGTTTCGTGTGATTAATTGTCACAAGTTGCTAGTAGCTCAAGGTAGATTGCATAAAAAAGGGTCGCTAGCCGATAATTTTGGACTTAATTAATATTTGATATTTTTTTTAAAAAAATATTTTTTTATATTTTAAATTTAATTTCAATATTTTATGTGAGTTTAGTAATTTAAGCATTCTTATTCTTATATAAAAATTGTAATGGGGATTTTTTTTATTATCATGATAAAGGATCTTTGAACAAAGGTAATGTATTCGTGATGTGAGAACATTGAATAAGAATGATACATTAAATGAGAATGTGGGAAAGTCCAATGTAAGAACATTGAATAGGAATGATACATTGAATGAAAATATGGAAAATTCAATATGAGGAGAGAATGAATGAGAAAGTGGCTCTTATAACTCAATTTTGGATTAATTTCTACATTAAATAAGAGTATGATATTCTATTAAGTATGGATATTCATTGTATCCTTTTGATGGGAGGATATATTAAGTAGCAGCATGAGGGGTCCCTAATTCCACCTATATATATGGGCTTGTGTTTCTATCTAAACGTCCCAATTGAGATAGGTAAGGAATTAGAAAATACTCTCTATTCTATCAATTTCTTCGTGTGTTCAGACGTCTGAGAGATTAACTAAGATCATCAAGCTATGACTGAAGGTTAGTTTCCACTGTTTAATATATACATTTTATTTATAAAGATTAACAATTGGTATCAGAGCCAACCTCTATGTCATACTTTGATGTTCGATGCCAC
>JANHAO010009371.1:0-18513 GCA_026873985.1 Saraca asoca
TCCTTATCTTATTAGGATAGTTTGCCTATAAATATAGTTTGATTCAAGCCTTGTAATGCATTCAAAGAGAGAGGAAGAGAAATAAACTAGTAAACTTGAGAGTTTAGATAGAGAGTTCCTTTGTGTATTGAGTTAAAATAGTGATCAATAAATTTTTCTTTTCTCATATTCTTCTCTAAAATTCTTCTTTTTTATTCTTTTGGTATCAACACTTTTCTTACTTAAAAAAAAAAACACAAAATTATATGGACTCCACATTTGTGAAATTTATTTATTTTTTTAATTTTGAAATGTGTTTATTCCTTTTTTTTAAACAAAATAAAAAAATAAATTTATGTCATGATCAAAGTAGAATTTCTCTTTGGAAGTGACACATGAAGCAGTATGTGTCACAGCAATTGACAACCCATAATTCTATAACGTGGCATTAAATAGTTTTGACCTTCTTAGAGTACTACATTTATTTAATTCATAAATGCTAATTATATTTATATATATAGTTTTTTAATATATTTTTCTTTCTTCTTATCTATTATTTAAAGTCAATGTAAAAAAATTAAAAAATTATTCAGTAGCATTAGTGTTAAGAAAAAAAAGTTACATTTTACTCATTTATCATAAATTAAAATTTAAAGTAAATCATCAAACTGATGCTTGAAAGATTAGAGAAACAAAAAATTGGTGTAAAAAGATATTTTGTAAAAAAAAAATACTGAAACAATTTTAACATTAATTTAGTATTAATTTTATAAATTTTACATCAAGTAATATTATCATCACTTTCTCTATTAAAATTGAGTATATGACATATATTTAATAAATTTTAGTTAACACATAAGTTAAATTCTATTATAGAATTATTATTATAAAAAATTATGGATAACAATTTATTGTAAATTTCAAAAATTGTAATTCTTTTCTTGAGTAAATTCATAAACTACAACTCTTTAATTCTTCACTCATTTCATAAATTCTCTAGTCCGCTTACACTGTCACTTCAAATAATAAATATATTAGAATTAGAATGAAATAGAGTCAATATTTTAAGTAAAAATGATTGTTTATGGAAATTTTATAATAATAGTACTTTGATGTAAAAATTTCAAAACTGATACAAAATTATGTTAAAGTATCATCCAATACTAATTTAATGTTCATTTATCTTTCAGGTATTAATTTGATAGTTTACTCTTTAATTAATGTGAAACAGATGAGCATTATTAAAGATAATAAAAATAAATGATATATTCAATTAAATTGTAAAGAAAAAAGTAACTATTGGAATCTTGGCAAATAAAGTGGATCCATTACCTATAAAACTAAGATCAACAGTCCTTTTAATAACAAAAGTATAGTGACTATTCTTCATATATTAGAAATAAAGCAATGGACTAGATTTAAAGAGTTTGTTCCTTTATAAAATTATTCACTTTGCCATTTGATCTTTTGACTTTTCTTTTAAAACACAAAGAGGCAAAAGTTTAATAAGAAAATAAGATTTATGAGAATTTCAATGACATGTATTAAGAGAAAATCTGATACTCTATTTTTCTTAATTACACTTTTAATAATAATTACGTCAAAAGGTACAATTTTAAGGGTTATTTTTATGTTTTTACTATGGATAATAGTAATCTATTAGTAAGAATGATAAAATTACTCAATTTACATAGATGCAAAAAATGAGATTAAATTGAAATATAATAAAATTTTGAAAGGATTATAGAGGATCCTTTAAATTAAAAGCGAAGTTTTTTCTTATTTTTTTAATATGAGAAGAATTTTTATAGTATCAAAAGCAAATTTTTTTTTTCTTGTTAAAAATGAGAAATTTCAAAGGGTACAAATATAATCATTTTGTTCAATAGTAATATTACACCAACTGAATTTTGTGTATCCCTATGTAAATATATCTCAATTGCACAAAATCATCTTGATTTAAAAAATTACTAGTTATTCATCTATCCTATCTATATTCAACTTTGTCAATTAATAAATGAATGAAAATGAAAATTTATACACAAATAAAATTGAAATTAACATTTTCTTTCCTTAGTTTTGTTGTGTTTATGGAAAATAATAATAATAATAAAAGCTTATGTGAACGGTCAAAAAAAATCACACAAAATTTAATGAGGCTGAGTCAGCACGGAGTAAGAGAGGGCCCCACTGTCCTGTGGGACATTGAAAAATAAACAAATAACCGACCTAGCAAAGCTAAGGTTATAGCTTCGTTTCGTTCAGCTCCATTTGCATTTCTCGTTTTGTACGGACCATGACCTGACCCAGAGCCCCATTCCCAACCTTCTCTTCGGTCTCTTTCTCTGACTCCTTCCCCATCACAATATATACCATAAACATCAATCCTCTCTCCGTTTCATTCGTGCCCTGTTCCTCTCTCTCTTCCCTTTCTCTGTTTCTCAGTCTCTGTTTGTCTCTGTCGTTTCGCGGCGGTGCATGGCGTTGCCGATTCTGGGTAATGCTGCTGCTCTTGACGGGAATGAGATGTAGCTGCAGGTTGAAGGAAAACTGATCAGAGGGTGGATAAAGTTTTTCTGTTTTATAAAATTTGGATTCGGATTTCAAAAGGGTGTACAGAGATGATCATTAATGTTGGTGCTTTATGTGTTTGTTTTGGATTTGGGAGGCTTTAGTATTTTGCAGCAGAAACTGACAAATAAATCTAGAAATGTCTGAGTTGGTGGCTCGTACCGGTCGTCAGCAGCAGCGCTATGAGCACGGTTGTCGCCTTATCGCAGGGTAATTTTACCTGTTCTGTTCTCATCGATTCTGGCAATCAAATATGATTTTTTTGTTTACAATGGTTTTGTGCATTCTCTTTCACCTTATTCCTATGAAATTCGTATCTAATATCAATGACATTGTCTTGTTTTTTTTTATTAATATATTGTCAGATTGTGTGTGTTTTTCTGGTTGCATGAATCAATATACTGATTCTACAAATGAAGAATGGAGGAAAGAAAAAAAAATGCTGTAAACTCGGCCAATGTTAGATATCCTTTTGCAATAAAACTTTAGGTAATATCAATAATAGATCTTTGAGCCGAATTAAAAATATGTTTGGTGATTTTAAAGGGGACCGAGCTATTTTTAGGAAATAGTTAGATGGATATTTGGGAATTTTTTGCTTGATTGATTCATGATCTGGATGTTGACTAGGAAGAGAGATGGCATCATGAAATTCAGTTGAAGTATAGTTGAAAGCACGTCGAAGAAAACGAATTGCCTTGATTTACAGCTTCCCTCTAAAATAATTTTTAAATTGATATTTTTATGGATTGGACTATTGTAATTACCAATAGCCAACTAATTTTGCTTCTAGCCATGCTAGAGTATTAAAATCGAGTGAGGACTTTGATGGTAATTCAAACTCATATTGATTGTATTGATATTAGGGGAGATTTCTTTTTTTTTTTTTTGGCGTAAATAGCATTACACTGTCTATTCATAAGATCGCAATTGTCTCCTCAGATTTCTGATACCTTCAATTAGCAGTTTCTCTGTCAAACTAGGTCCTAATTTTGGTATTGTCAGCAGTTTGCATATATTTATTTGCATGTGATTACTGATGTTGACATTGAATATTATATTGCTAAATTTAGATCTGCAGGCCTTTGATAATGTGAGAAGTATCCTAATCAATAAAGAGATTGCAGGTGTATTCCCTTTAAGTATAGGAGTTGTAAAGAAGATAGTAACGATACATCAAAGACTTTGGAGGTTTTGATGATCAGCTCAACTAGTGGACATGGTCTTGTGTTTCCAAAGGTATGTGTAATAGTAATAGTAAATATATACTATAAGTGTATTTTTGTCTATCTTCAAGTTAATTGTCATAAACTTTTATGTTTATCAAGCATTAAAACATACTGTATTTTCTATGTCATGATGCAAACCTATCAATTACTAAATGCAAAATAAAATTTCTTCTGGAAAGTGACTTATATAAGAGTCGTATGTTATTCGAAGAAATGTCACTGCAACTTTTATGAATCTGGACTTAGACATGGCTGCATGTGCGCGATTCTCTTTTTCTTCTGAGAATTAAGAGGTTAGAAGTAAGAATGACATGACATTTACAGTTATAATAACTGTGAATTGTGCCCAGAGCTAATTAGTGCTCCCAAAAAGGGCAATTACATGACATGCATTGCTAGAAAGACATTTCATTTTTTAGTCTTTCCTCCCTTGTTGGACCACACTCTTTTGATGTAAGTATAGCAACATGTCATATATAGATATGATTTTTAATACATTATATACAGTTAATTATGTGTTAGTGTGTCTTTGTGAGGCAACTGAATGAATCTGGAGGATTGTAAGCTTGGTAGTAGTACCAAATTTAGGCAGAGTTAATTCAACCACGCTGCAAAAGCAATTGCTTTATGAAGAGTGCAAGTCTCAAGATCTTGTTTTGAGGAGTGAAGAGGTATCAGAAAACCTATAAATTTGCAAAAAGTGGCAGCTGGTAAGCCCTGTATATTATCAGACGAAGGAACAACAAAAGGAGCAGGTGTTAAGGCATATTATTTAGATCTGGTCTACTGTGTGAGATTTGATGCTCATTGTTTGAAGAAAAAATGGAGCTGCTTTAGCCTTTAAGTTCTACTTATATGTATACTCTAATGTTCTACTGAAGATATCATATAGTTGATCTTTCAACATGTTAATATTTATACCCTTGATGTCTGGAATATGTGAAGTAGCTGTATTATGTAGAATTAATTAATATCTATGTGGTTAACTTGTACTCACTATGATATCACTACTATCATGAAGGGGGGATGGGAAAATGATGAGACAGTTGAGGAGGCTGCAGTTCGAGAAGCTGTAGAAGAGGCTGGAGTTCGTGGGGAACTATTGGTAATAATAAACTTCTTTGTTATTTCAAATATGAAGTTTTCCTTAAATATATATGTTATTATGCAGTTTATTATTGTGATTGATAAGAGGCTGAAGGATATTGAAACACCTGGCGACTTTTTTATGTTTGGCTGCCAATGCATGACTTGAATTGTAAACCAACTATTATCTCATGCAGTTTTTTGTATCTTCTATATAGACCCAGAAAACTGAACTTCTGAACTTCTTATGCAGTTCTGCTTTGCATTTCTAGCATATATTATGGAATTGCAGTATCTTTTTCTGTGCCTATAAGGAAGACAATAAAATATGAATTTGGATTTGGCTTTACATATATGGCGTATGTTATTGTGCCTCATCATGTTACTCTTCTTTTGAATTCTCATCTCCATGTAAATTTTAGTTAGTTTAGGTGCATCCAGAAGTTGGTTACAGGGACTGTAGCAATGGGAGTAAAAAGGTTAGATTGGGGCTTAGGTTCAATTTGCTTCTTGAAATTCAGGAAATTATGGTTAAATTTGCATTCCTCTAACATTATGGCACAGTTTCTGGGTTTCCTTATTTTTTTTTAAAGCAACAATTTTATGCATCCACATGAAATTGAACACTCTTAAGTTTTAACTGTTTAATTTAACTTTCAAAGATTAAGGAATTAGTTCTCTGCCTAACCATATGCTAGTAGTTGGCATGTGAAGATACAGAATTTCCTGTTTGACTCTCCCAATCAGTGGTTATTGAAGGGATATGATGCCTTTTGAGATTCTCAGCTGTGTCGCAGCATATTCTTGGTGATCATTTAACACGTGATTTATTTCAGGGTTTCCTAGGGTATTACGAATTTAAGAGTAAGACCCTGAAAGATGAGTTCTGTCCTGATGGTCTATGCAAAGCTTCTATGTTTGCATTGCTCGTGAAAGAGGAGCTCCAGTGTTGGCCAGAAAAAAGCACTCGCGAGAGAAGTTGGCTAACCATCCCCCAAGCTGTAAATTCTTGCAGATATGAATGGATGATAAATGCTCTCGAGGAAGGTTTTCTGAAATGGCATGCCAATCAGAAGAAGAGAACCTTCGAGGAGGAGAACCATAAAATCTTGCCCAATTTATCACAACATAAGCATTAATGAAAAGGGCATTGGCCTAAAGATGATGTGAGCAGAATCCTTTTTCTTTCTTTCTCTTGTTCCTTTCTTTTGTGAGGTTAGGGTACTATGCAAGTAAGTGGATAGAAATATTATGCATTTAAGGTGTGAGCTGTTTTCTTTCCTTTAAGAGAGGAGGGTGGTGTATAGAGGAGGCATTTTGAGGTCTTCATGCCCTGTTACATGATCTGCTAGACGGTCCTTCATGTTCCTGACTTTGAAAATGTCTACAAAAAGAGTGGACACATATAACCAATTTAGGATCATTCCACCCTCTGGTGCCCAATGTGTAAGGCGGTGTTATTTTTTTTGGTACAACCGTAGCACGAAGAAGATACAAACCTACAACCTTCAGCAAACTATTTAGATCCTTCACTACTAGCTCAAGCCTACTGACATAGTAAGCTGGTGGTTTGCTCTAGGGGAAATTTGTGCAAATGTTAATAGTATTATTCAACTGTTGGGTTTATTATTTTCTGGCAATTTTTAGTTCAAATCATGTGGTAACATTGATTGAGATTGCGCGAAGCATCAGGCTAAGTAGGTCAAGTTCGTTTAAATCGTTAATGGAGTTTTAAAATCTCCTCTGAGACAAATTTATGATCGGTCGCATGACTTTCTTCCTCATTTCCATCATTCATCACAGAAAATTCGACGAGGATATTGTTTACTTTAAATTGAAAAGACTTAGACTTAGTTTGGTTCTGTTATAAGTAGTAGTTGTTTTGAAATTTCAGTTTGGTTTCTTGGTCCCTTTGTATAAATAACACCATGAACAGATCTAAGCTCAAAGAACTTAAAAATCAGCGGAAGGAAAATTGGCTCATTTGTCCTTAGTATCTGCAAGAACCTGTGTCTCAATGTTTAGCTGTAAAAGGTGTGTTTCACGCACTATTCTAAAAAATTGCATTAGGAGGAATCAATATTCCTGGAAATACTCTGAAATGGAAACCTAATTCGGCATACCAAATGCATTTTCAGACTCCTTTTGTTTTGTCTGTTGACATTTTTTATAGAAAAAATTTATTTGTTGACTTTTATATAATTTGTATACCTTATAATTAACAAAATAATATATGATTTTATGATAGTTAGAAAAAATAATTTCTCTCTAAAATAGTAAATGTTATTTTTATCATATTCCTCATATGTAATATTGAAGAAATAAATTATTTTTTATTATCTTAATATTTTATAATTATAAATATAAGAAAGTAAAATTATTCCTATAAATATTTTTTGTCAAAATAAATGGATCCTAGATTTGCTTGCTTTATTATAAGATATTTTCCGTGAGGAAATTTCATTTGTATACATGTGAAGGATGTTATATCATATATATATAAATATTATGATTAATAAAATAATGAATAATGTTATATTAATTGAGGAAAATAATTTCTCTTATAGAGAAGACGATATTTTTTTATCATATTTCTCACATATAATATTAAAAAAATAGAATATTACTTATGAGCTTAAATTTTTATAATTATGATCAGATATTTTTCAATGTAAGATCTTTTTTGATAAAATAAACAAAATCCTAAATTCTCAATATTTTCCTCTTCTATTTTATATAGTCTTAGAAAAAAAAAATCTAATATCTTTGGATCATCGTAGCAGATATTATATGCAATTAGTATTGCTCTTATTTGTTTGTCCTTTTGTTGTGCAGCCATGTCAATGCAATGTGAATCTGAGCATGTGGATCTAGCTTCTCTCGTTAAATAAAATTATTGCACCTGCCCGTCTTTCAAATCCATTCGAGCTGTCTTTCACGCAATCGTACATAATGAGTATTGGTTTAGGTCCAGAGTCTTAATAGTTTGGATAGATAGAATCATAAATTGCTGCATATGGCAAATGGCTGTCTCTCTTCCTTAAAGCTTCAAGCAAAGCAACTTGTTGAAGCGTAAATACCCCTTAGAAGCAACCTGATCATTCATTCCTACACAAGCAAAATTCTGAATGTGACAAAATGCATCCTTGAAACCGTTCAGAGAAGATATTCGTTTTGATTAAGACAAAAGGTAGCCATACACATTGTTATTATAATTTTTTTTTTTAAAAAAAAAAAGCTGCATATGCATTATTTCCAAATGTCTGTTGATAGAATCAACTCGATCTTCTTTATTACTGGCAGCTTTGGATTCCGAATTCATGAAAGGTATGTTTTTAATGTGATAAATATCACTTTTGTATAAATTACTGTAAAATTATTAAAGAAGCAATAGTTATAAGAAAAAATATACTAAACGTCATCTCAATCATATGATATATGTGATATATGTGTTTTGTTCGTATTAGAGCAATATGTTTATCAAGTTGTTGAATAATTGGCAGACGCTTTTATAGGTAACTGTACAGTGTTTAATGATTGATACATAATCATCCAAAATATAAAGAATGGACGCCAATTGATACTAAAATAACTTACACTTCCATCATTGCGTACAATTTTATGAGAATTTTTTACAAAATTTATCATTAATTTTTTTTAGAAAAATATGGTAGGAATGAAAAGTATTCCAATTCTATCAAACAAGGCTTTGGTGGTATAATGGTGCAATCAGTAGATGCTCACTCAAAGTTACTATTAAAGCCAATCAAACCTGAGAGATAGGGAGTACCAATAAAAAATTCACTCCAAGGTTATTGACTCAATTTAAAATGAATTTATCCAAGTCGTAACTGTTCCATTGTACTAACAAGTGGGTCAAATGATCCAAACTTGAACAACTGAATCACAATATCATGGACAAACCAAGTTTACAAGGTAAAACACAAGAATAAAAGTCACGATTAAATGATCAAGAACTCCAAATCAGTTAATCAAAGTTGAATCTTGACTAGCAAGCTTGCTAGAGACAAGGTAACTCCTCAATAGCTTCCATGCAAACTCATATACTTAAAGATACATATAAATGGTATGACTACATCATTAATTATTAGAAGATAATCTTACTCACGCCATCAATGCACTATGAACACATAGATGCTATTCATTTGTCCAGGAATAAACCTATGGGCATGATCAGTGCCTATATAAGCACCTAGGTACCTCCTTTACAGGTCATCTTTATTATTGATATTGAAGCTCTACTTTTGAAACTAGCTTGAGTGTTCGAGTGTACTTGACAAATCTCTACTGATGTGTACAATTGATATTGTTCTTTGTGTAGATTGCTTCTCAATTGATCATCACCTTTTATGTCAATCTTTTCCAACAAAAGAATTTCATTTGGCACTATCTACGGGAATCAAACTCACATGGTAATGTCTGGATAAGGACAAGTCCTTGGAGGATATTCTAAAAAAGCTTGGTCAAACTTGACTACCTGTACTTTAAATGTTTTGAATGTTTTATAGTGTAACTCATTTTAGTTGCTCGACTCTTGAATATAAATGTATTATCTTTCTTTCATCAATTGCATGTTGGTGTCTTTATTTTTCTTATGTCTTGACTTTCAATGGGCCCTTTGTCATTTATCTATAACGAGTACTATATTTTGTTGTCATTCGACTTTCAATGGGTCACTTGTCTTCATAGTTTTTGTCTTACCCTTTCTTGACTTCCAATAAATCGTTTGTTTATATACTAGATTCGATGGCCAAAGGAGTTTTCTAAGTGTTCTGGCGTCATTATACATAACTATTTATTAGTAAACCATTTTGGCTTCTAACAAGTCTGGTTTATTTTTTGTGCAAAAGGACTGTTCAAACTCAAGTGTTAAATTTTGCCTTAGTTTTTGGCACTAAGGGGATTGCTTGGGTTTAAATACGAGGGGATTGCTTGAGTTTAAATAGTACTAATGGAACTATTTGGATTTAGATAGTATTAAGAGAACTGCTTGGGGTTAAGTTTAAATAGTACTAAGGGGATTGCTTAGGTTTAGATAGTGTAATATTTACTTTAAAATGAATGGTGAAGACTCCTTGTTTTCATTCTTATTTCAACTTTTATTTACATGGTTCATTGACCAACTAGCTTTCATATTTGTACATTGAGGTGTGCTGTATTCCAAGTACGTGGGAGAAGTTTCCTCTTAATAGTTTCGGGACAATACACACCATTTAACAAATTGTTTCTTACCCTGCAAGTCCTTCCTAAGATGCTGCTAATTTACCTTTAGTCTACACCTTTCACAGTTTGTGTGCTTGTAAAAAGACTAGTGCACCTTCTGCAATTCCTTTTTCTTAACCTTTTTATTAATGACTTTGTCTATCTTGCCTTTTATATTGCTTATTATGGAGGTAACGGATATCCCTCACTTCTAGTAGCATATCTGGCCCTTTTTTTCTTCTTTACTTGTTTTCTTCTTGTTCATAATGCTCCCTATGATTGGAGTACTATCCTAACTCAACTAAAAGCAAAGCTTTGCTCCCACAAACGAGTATGAATAGGGTTCCTTCGTAGTAGAGTGCATGGTGGTTCTATAAGACCATAGAATATTTGGCAATTCTTCTGTCCATTTTGCTTTGGCATCGTCTAACCATTTCTTCAGTTATTCAACTATAATTCTGTTTGCTAGCTCTGCTTGCCTATTAGTTTGATGATGCTTGATAGATGTAAACTTTTGTTTAATCCCCAACCTTTAATTGAAAAAGAGTGAACTTTTGTATATACAATAATAATATTAAGTAGTGAATATACCTTTGACAAAAGTCTTTGAAACTATCACTAACTAAATTGTTTTTCATTATCAGATAGGACTATTGTAGGGAAACTATACATGCAAATAGCTATTAATGAGCTTTATGTGCTAAAATAGTGTTGCGATAAGGTTTTGCTTGTAGATGATAAATTTTCATATGAACTTTTGCATGTTATTTAAAGTTATGATTGTGAGAGGTTCTGCCTTAACCCACTTTGTAAAGTAATCTACAACTACCACCACAATGTTTTAACTAGCCTGGACTAACTGGGAATGGTTCCAAGAGATCTATTCACCACTCATCAAATAGTTATAAGGAAATTATAGGCATCTTGTTTGTTGTTGGTTGTCTTTAGATCTTGGCAAATTTTTGACACCTTTTGCATCTCTATACTAGCTTAATCAATTTTTTCTTCATCTTGGGCCAAAAATATCCTAATTGAATAACCTTTAATGTAATGGTTATGCTAACTGAGTGGCTTCCATAAATCCCTTCATGGATTTCTCATAAGACATAGTTGGCTTCACCTTACTGCAAACATTTTAAAGATGGGAAAGTAAACCCCATTTTGTATCAATGACCTCCTTCTAAGAAAAAATTGGTTGCCCTCCACTCTACCTTTTTAACCTCTTTCTTGGCTTTCAGTAGAAATCCTTCCTTCAAGAATGTCACAATTTGAGTCATCCAAAATTCACCTCATTCAACACACATTACTTCCTTTATGCAAGGGGCTTGCAATGCCTCTTGTAAAACTATTCAATTGTTTACAGTTGTTTTTGCACTTACTAATTTAGCCAATGCATCTACCCAATCCTTCTTTACCTTGGGGATTCTTATTAGCTTATAGTTGAATTCCTCTAACAAGCTTCTCCCTTATTCAATATACTTTATCAATATTAACTCTTTAATTTCATAATCTCTTTTCACCTAGGCAATTACCGATTGATAATCACTCATGATTTTTATGAACTGGACACCTACCTCCTTTGTGAGCCTCAAGCCTGCTATCAACGCTTCATATTCTGCCTAGTAGTTGATTGCCTTAAAATCAAATTTTAACAAATATTCTAGTACCAAGTCACCAAGTCCTTCTAAGATTACACTTGTTCCTCTACTTCTTCCATTTGATGATCCATCAACTTATAAAGTCTACTCCTGGTCTCTTAACTTAGTTCCTTTACCTTTGCCATTTCGACTACAAAATTTGTTGCACATGTGCTTTTACTACCTTTCTTGCTTTATAAATGAGCTCATACATGGAAAGCTTTACTAGCCACGCAATAAGTTGATTAGTAAGGTTTGGGTGTTTATTCAAATGACAACTTAGTGGCTTTGGAAGTATAACTTCAATTTTCTGGATGCCGTTAGTAAAGTAAAGGCCAACTTTTTGATCTTTTGGTGCCTCGTCTTAGCCTCATGCAATGTTCAACTCATGAAACAAATTAGTTTTTACTCCCCCTCGGATTCTTGAATAAGAATCGAACTTACTGCCTCTGAAGTTGTTACCAAGTATAGATATAAGGTTTCACCATGATCCAATTGAGAAAATATGAATGGTGTGGTCAAATACTTTTTTTTTAAACTTTGTAAACATTTTTTCACATTTGCTAGTCTATTCAAAGTTTTTAGCATTTTTAAGTAATATAAAGAAATGAATGTATTTGTTAGTTGACCTGGACATGAAGCATGAAAAGGCAATGATTATGCCATTTAGCAGTTGAACTTCCATCACCTAGTACTTGGAGAGGTTTGCCTTTATTTTTTGTTCGATTAACATAAAACCCAAAAATCTTCCTACCTTGACTCTAGATGCATACTTCTTGGGATTTAATCTCATTTGTTATTTCTTTAGGACACCAAACATCTCCTCTAAATTCATCTAATGTTGTTCATGCTTTTTGACTTAATCAACATGTCATTTACATATACCTCCATGTTTCTGTCTATCAGCCTTAAGAAAACTTTATTCTCTAAAACATTGCCCTTGCATTCTTAAGGCCAAATGACATTACTTTTTAACAAAATACACCTTGATCAGTTATGAATGCCATCTTATCTTCATCATCATGATGCATCCTTGGTTGGTTATACCCTATGGAAGAATCTCTGAAACTTAGGATTTCAACTGAAGCATAATTGAGCAATTGATCAATGTTTGGTAGCGGATATGAATCTTTTAATCACACCTTGTTAAGATCTGTGAAATTGACACACATTCTCTATCCTCCACTAACCTTTTTAACAAGGACCATGTTCGCCAATCATGTGATGTGTGGAACTTCTATGATGAAGCCTACATTTAGCAATTTTTTTATTTCTTTCTTTATCACCATTTAGCTTTCAGAACTATGGTTCCTCTTCTTTTACTACACTTTATACTAGGGTTGATTGATAACTTATAACATGTTACGCTTGAGTTTATTCCTAACATATACACAGATGTCTAGGTGAAAATTTCAATGTAATTGTTCAGCAACTTATCCAGCTAAGTTTTATCCTTTTCTAAGAGGTCTGCTCCACTTTTTATCATTTTTTCATCACTCTTGCCAAAGATATGCTCTTTCTCCAAATCCGACCCTGGCTCCGGTCGATAAGAATTATCTTCATCAACAACCGACAAAGTCAATTCCATCATGTAACACTTGTTAATAGGTGGATTGATGACCACCCATTTTGTTTCACTTGGACTTTTTTTACTATTTGCCAATCTAGCCATGTAACATCTACAGGCTACTTGTTGATTGGGCCTGAACTTCCGTTATTCCTTCTACCGTAGGGAATTTCATCCATAAGTACAGGGCGGAGACTATGGTTTTTGCTTGATTCAAAGACAGTTAACCTAAAATTGCCTTATAGGCACTATTTGAGGTGTCCACAACTAAGAAATTTACATCAGGATTTTTTGTCATCAGCTAGGTGCCCAAGGTTATCCCCGGGGTAATTATTCCTTTCACTTGGACCTCCTATCTTGTAATACTAATCAGAATACTTGTATAAGACTTATACATGCTCTTTGAAATGTTTAGAGTGTTAATAACATGCAAATATAAAATGCCAATAGAACTTTCCTAATTAACAAGTATTCTTTTGATTATGAAGTTGTGAACTAGCATTGAGATTACCATTAGATTGTAGTGGTCTTGACCAATATCATCAAAATCCCTTTTTGTTAAACAAATAGGCTTATATTGCTTCTTTTTTCCTTTTACAACCATTACAAACCAAAGGTGTCTCTTTCTGGCATTCTTGGAGGTTTCATCTCTAGCAAAACTTCTTGCAATAGTTTCGACTGTCCTTAGGATTGGAGACTTGCCTTCCACCTGTTTTCCCTTTATTCGCAGTGAATGATCTCATTCTTTTGCACCATCTTTTTTCTTTGTCATCACCGTCCCTTAAAAATTCTTGTATTTAGAGAGGTTACCCCTTCTTATTAATGCCTCGATTTTGTCCTTCAATGTTATACAATCATTAGTGTAGTGCCCATAATCAGGAAGGAACTTAAAATATTTTGACTTATTTGCTAAGGGAAACTTTCTTTGCTTTTGAGGGGGGAACTTCATCAAGTTTACTACTCACACATCTTGGACAATGTGGCTGATTGACGTATTTAGCACTTCATAATTATTATACTGTCCATATAGTAGTGCTCACTCTCACTCATGCCCTCCATCCCTAAGTTGAACGCTTTCTGCTTGGGTTCAATTGACCTGCCTTCAAGCAGCTCAACTTCCTCTATGTTTATATACTTTTCTAATTGGGTCAAAAGTTTTGAAAAGAAAAAGCTGGCCTTTTTACTGGGGATAAGGAAAAGTACCCCGATCAAAGGCTAGAACCAATTTAGTATACTGTCAACCCTCATTGAGGCCTTTGATTTCTAGAACTAAAGTGTTGAAATAAGTGAGATGCTCCTTCACCATCTTGCATTCTCTATGCTGGAAATTCACCAAGGCCACTAACATCTTTCTAGGCTCTTTACTAGTTGCAAAGTGAGTGGAAAGTGCCTCAGCTAATAGTCGAAAACTGTTGATCGAGTGCCTTGGTAGAGCTGTAAACCAACGTAGGCCAACTTTCTTTAAAATAATGGAAAAGGCACCACACACGATGGCATCTAGGGTTCCTAAATAACAACATAAATGCTTGGAACGCCTCTAGGTTTCTATAGTTCTGTTATTCCATCGTAGGGATCAATATAAGTTGGTGGTTTGAAATGACTGGGATTGCAGAACAACCATTACTACCATTGAAAATGGGTAGATATCTTCACAACAAGATGGGAGCTATCAAGAATTTTGGGTAAGGTTGATGGTCAAATTTAATGGGCCATACGATTTATGTGTGCAGTGTAGGTGGTTTTGCAAATGATGGTGGTAATTGATTATGTATGATGAAGCTAAGGAAGCAATTTGTAGGGGTTGTATATGTAGATTGTGGTTTGGGAGAATTTGTGCTTGAAATGTTGATGATTTGATATTGGATTGTTAAATGTATTCATCAGGGGAGGAATGGCTGGATCCAGGGCTTGCTCAAGTTGAGCAAGTATTTGGTGCAATTAGTGATTCTGCAATGCAGGTAGGTTATGAGGTAAAGCAGATTAGCAGGGAAGAAAAGAGGTGACTAAAATTGGGGTGGATACAGTGTTAACCTCAACAAAGACAAGGTTCAATGGGCAGGGAAGCAATAAAGGAAGAGCTAGTTAGACTTGCTTGTGATGGAGAGCTTCTAGTTCTCCCTGCAGTTGATGGACCAAATTGGCTAATGTGTCACGCTTGAGCATAGTAATGATTATACAAGCCTCTTTCGCCATCTGATCTCATCGAGGCTTATCTCGAGTTTTCTCATGGTAATGACATTCTTCTGGACAGGACAGAACATGAACAGAGTGGGAACTAGAGCGTCGTGACATTTTGGTGGTTGGGAAGGCCATAGATGACGCCAAATGAAACTATTCTATTGGAATAGATTGGCCTAAAGGGTGGTGATCAATGAATAAGTGATCTATGCAAAGAAGAATGTTAGTCATACATGACTAAATTGGTCTAGTGAGTACACTCTAACGCTTAAATTAGTTCAAAAGCATATTTTTGATATCAATAGTGAAGATAATTTGTAAAAAAGGTACATGAGTGTTTATATAGATGCTGATCATGCCAATCGGTATGCTTCTAGACAAATAGAGAGCATCCACGTGTTCACAACATATTGATGACATGAGTGATCTAATCAAGGTGGCTTTTGAAGGCCCAGGACATTATTTAAAGAAAAGCCCAAGCTAATCTAACAACTGGCAGCAAAGCAAATAAATGGACTATATGGCGATGCTCACCTTGAGAAGACACAAATGACTCTTGATATACATTAAAAATATAAGTGCAATGCTGAACATTAACAGCATGGTCAATTAATATCTAGCATGGAGCATGAAAGGTATTTGTCCAA
Source organism: Saraca asoca (assembly GCA_026873985.1). Classification (NCBI taxonomy): domain Eukaryota; kingdom Viridiplantae; phylum Streptophyta; class Magnoliopsida; order Fabales; family Fabaceae; genus Saraca; species Saraca asoca. Next base: position 16,118 of record JANHAO010009371.1, read on the forward strand.
ATAGCACAACATATGATAGGGAAGGGAGGGATAAGTGACGTAGCCAAAAATAAACTTGTCCAGGGTGTAATCATTCGATCATACGAACAAGTGGGTTAAATGACCTAAACCTAAACAACTAGACCATAGTATCATGGATAGTCTGAGTCCACAAGGTAAAGCACAAGAATTGAAGCCACGATCGCATGACTAAGAACTCCAAGTTGGTTAACCAATGTTGTAAGCTTGATTACCAAGCTTGCTTAGGATGAGGTAACTCCTCAACAGCTTCAACATCAACTAGTATAATAAGAAACACACACAAATACCATGACTACATCATCAACTATTAGGCAAGAATCTTGCTCATGCCTTCAATGTATTATGAAAACGTAGATTCTCTTCATTTGTCTAAAAGCATACCATTTGACATGATTAGCACCTATATAAACACCTAAGATGCTTCTTTACAGATCATCTTCATTACTAATATCGAAGATGTACTTCTAAAACAACATATCACTTCTGCTATATATGAATGCTATATATGAATGACGTTGTTCTTTATGTAAATTGCTTTTCTGCCGATCACCCCCTCCGGGCCAATCTATTTCAATAAAATAGTTTTGGTTATTATCAAGATCAATTAGACTTGTAGTAATGAATCAACTAGCTACTAGCTCTTGAGCGGCAAAGAATGTTTCTAAGAATGGGTTATCTATGAAATAAGACAACTAACGTAACGTTAAAGAGAATTTAAGTTCTTGATCATAAGAAATTCATAGGATCTTAATCGAATTGTCGCAGCCACTTAAGCCGATCCTTATTTAACAAAATTCATTGTCAGATAATAACGAGGATTATATTCCTAAAATTAACCAATCATGCACGTGGCTTTAAATCAAGAATTGTTTCTTAAAAAAACAAAATAAGTCAGTATATTTCTCCAATTTTATGACTTTTTTCCCCTTGGATATTAGTTCGCATTGCAATTATTCTGAGTCATTAAAGCAGACAATTAAAGCTTTGGCTTTCAGTGTAGACGACGACCAAAACCCTCTCTAATTATTGTATGATTTAATAATAGGCAGTAGTAATCGAACAACTTCTCTAGTCATCCTTCCTCACTTGCCAACCAATTAAAATAATAAATCAACGTTTATAGGAAGAAGACTAGAAGTTCAACATCAATGCTCGTGATGGAACCCATTTAAATATGATTTTATTCAAGACAGACTGAAAAAGAAACCCCTTTTTTTTTCTTTTGAAATGAAAAATCACTTAACACATATGTAATATTTTAAATTTGAATCTAAGACACTGAAGAGTTAAAAAGCCTAAAAACAACATCAGGTGTCACCATATTACTTACAATGCTAAGAATATCTTTTTTTCATTTGAGTGGTGCAAAATACACATTTAATTTCTTAAAACATTTTAATCTTTGACAAAATTATAATAGTTTAAACATCTTCAATATATTATCCAATTACTTTATTAGCCTCAATTGCAATATGTCAAAATATATAAAAGTATATTAAACATAAAGATGCTTAATATTATAATTATACATTAGAAATATTTTCTCAGTGCATCTAAAATATATTCAACAATACTTATTTAAACATTGTGCTTATGAAATTTATACAAATATGTCCATGTTAATCTACATAGATATAGGTAATTTGGTAGAAAATTAGAGATGTTGGTTTAAAAATAAACGAATAAGTATGACGTACCAAAGAATAGATGGTAAAATATTTTTAAGGGAAAGATGCAAATTATCCCTTTCAATTTTGGGGTAGTTACATTAACATCCACAAGCTATTAATTGTTGCATTTTGATCCCATAAATTTTGGATAAATGATAAATTGTACTCACATAAGGTATTTTCTCGTAATTTCAGGAGGAATCTAAACATTATATTATATTAACACGAAGATAAAAATGTAAGGTTTGTGATATTGGGCTTTCCTACTCGCATTGGACAAGCAAATTTGGTCAATATGACCAAAGTATCCCAAAAACAAAGAAAATGGAAAAAAATAATATACAAGTTGAATTGCTCTTGAATTTGAGACACATGGCCTCCACGTTATGCTTTATTTTTTTTTTATAAAATTTTGTGTCAAACTAAGTAAGTTTGCTTTCTCAAATTGCTCACAAGATAGATGTCAGATGTTAAATATAGCAATCCCAAAGTTAAAAAGGTTGATTACAAAAATTAATAATTTATGAGAATTAAATACAACTATACCAAAGTGCCAAGTGATAATTTACATTTTTTCATATTTTTAATGATATAATATACAAACTCTATTTATTAAATTCTAAAATAAGTTAATTCAGTATAAAATGATTTGATAAATCTCTCTCTCTCTCTCTCTCTCTCTCTCTCTCTCTCCCTCTCCCCCCC
>JANHAO010009372.1:0-18432 GCA_026873985.1 Saraca asoca
AGTGATTGAAATACAAGTTTTATGAAATGGATGTCATGTATTGACTATATAAGGATGTTAAAATAATAAGTTCAGACTGAATCGACCAGGTCACACAATTCATTAGGAATCGATTCTATAATCGATTCATACAATGACAAAAATAGTTACTGTTTGTACACGAATGTGAATCGATTGCACAATCGATTCATGAAGTGAGTTAAAACCATTGCCTATTATCCGCAAAGAGAATCGATACCATAATCGATTCTCTAAGTGAACAAAAAACCGTTGCATATTGTACATGGATGTGAATCGATTCTGGATTCGATTCATGAAGTAAGCTAAAACCGTTGCCTATTGTACACAAAGAGAATCGATTCCATAATTGATTTGCAAAGTGAGCAAAAAACCGTTGCCTATTATTCGTGAAGCTACTGTTGCCGATATACTAAACCCTTGTTGAATCGATTCAGACACAAAAACTGTTGCCTTTTCTGTATGATGATAAATGTTGCCTATTTGCCAAAAAATCGTTGCCTATTTTGATGTAAAGTGTTGTTTAATAGTGAAAAAGCTGTTGCCTATGTTTTGTTCAGCAATGCTTCTTAACCGTTGCGAAAGAGGAAACGAAAAACCGTTGCCTATAATCGACTAATAGGCAACGGTGCTAGAAACTCGAAAAAAATCGTTGCCTAAAAGAATAGGTAATGCTCGATTAGAGCACACCCAAAAACCGTTGCCTATTCTTATAGGCAACGGTTTACATACTTTAGGCAACGGTTTTCGGCCATTGCTTAAAGTCAAAAATATTGTAGTGATCGTTGTGAACCACTGCCCATGATTACCTATTATCATTAATTATCACCCACCACAGTTGATCGGTCAACTTTTTGATTCACCACTCAATTTCCAATTAGAACATTTTTTTTAATAATCTAATATGTTAAAAATATACAAATGAATTAATACACAAAATTGTAACATTCAAAAAAATCTTTTTAATTGAACCAAACATAATAATATAATATTTTCAATAATCCCATTCCCAAAAAAATATTAAGATTCTTGAGAATGAATGATTCCGCAAATTAAATGTCACTTAACTTTGCACTTCATGCAATGTAGAAAATATGATTTTTATTCACCAATTTTTGGAAACGTTTAGTATAGATACGTTAGATTAGACCAATAATGTATAAACTAAAAATAATTGAAATAGCTACTTCTTGTGTTGTTAAATGCTTATGGGATTCAGAAGTAGTGTGTTAACATGCTGTTTCAGCAACTCCCCATTTGTGAATCTGCCTTGGGAGTTTGCATAAGAAACCTCACAGACACGTCCCACATTCTCAACAAAATCAAGCACTGACTTTGGGGCATCCGCTAGCTTCAAGCACTCTTCATTTATAATATTCCAACAATTTTTTACGTCCTCATGCACTACTTTATATGCCTCTTCTTCTGAAATGTCATACGGCTTCCAACTACGTACATTCTACTGACGAGGCAACATAGACTCTTTCCTGCTCAAACCATACATCAAACAATGACCACAAGTTCAATCAGAAATTATCGTGCCAATTGATTCAATTATAGCTCAATTAGGTTGAAAGAAAAGTATTTCGCAATAAATTTATAATTACATGGTATAATTTTAGTTAAATTAGTCATATTTTTTAAAACATGTGAAATCAAATTTCTGTAATTAATGACAATGAAAGTGTTGGAAAATTGACATAAAATGATATGAAAAACACACGTCAAATTTCTTGAAATGGTTATACTTAACATATTTTGTTTAGTTTATATAAACTCTAAATACAATAGGGTATATATAGTCACTTAAGTGACTTTTTACGAATAACTACATAAATCTCATTACACATGAATTACTCATATCTAGATATTTGTATTTGTACATTCAAAATACATGTTCACACACAATGAGCCTAAATAATTTAAACCCCAAAAACACACAAATGTAAACATATAGAAATTATAAAATTATTAATTTCTAATGCTCCCCTTGAATTTTAGAATTTATTCAATCCAAGACTTCATCTAAAATCTTTAGACTTTAGGGGTTTTTCAAAAAAAAAAAAATTTTGCATTGTACTTCTTATCAAAGAGTACAAACATTTTCTCCCAATCAGCATTTTGGTTTTGTTTGTGATTATTAGCAATTCGCCTTTTGTAGTGCCTTTTAACATTTTGCTTATCATTTTTCTCGATCATTTTTTTTCTCATCCTTTGTACTCCATTCATCTCTACTATTAACTTTATCAAAATTAATATGTTCCAGTGCAATGACATTGCATTTGGCATAAACTTCTTCTATAAACTTTGCTTCTTTGGCTTAAAATTCAATATTTCTAGTTGAATTTCTATCTTCCTATGGTTGATCTTTCCTTGATCATCATTTCCTCCATTTTAACTCTTTTTAGAGGTTACAACATTTTGTATAGGTATATGTTTCCATTCAACCGGAAAACTTATATCTTTCATTTTGATAGACATCAGTTCACAACCAAAGGGATCATATATGATGCATGACATATTTTTAAAAAGTAAGCCATAATACTTTTTAAACATTTGAGCTACACTCAATAGATTTTGATTGATTTCAAGCATATATAGAACATTAAGAATGAATTTTGTAACTAAGTCTCAATTGAAATGACTCTCTTTCCCTTGACATTAATGTACTTTCCCTTGCCAAGTTTTATTTTGGACTTAGTGGATACTTTCCTTTTTTGGTGCCTCCTTTGTTGTCTTCATTTTTTTTCTTTTTCCTTTTTTTCACTAGATTGCTTCTTCCCACCATAATTGTTGGTCTTCTTCTCATGTAATAGTAGATGAAAAGTTTCTTCCACTTCTAATTCCTCTATTCTTATTGTTCTTCTATGCTCTTGAGTTTGAAAAACATTTACAATCTTTGTCAAAGTCAACTAGGTAAGATCTTTGATTCAAATCTCTCGGGAATACTAACCAACACATTCTCTACTGATCTTCTTTCAGTTAACTCTTTATCAAGCATTCTGATTTGATTTACAACTCTCATAAGTCTATCGAATTACTTGTTGAAGATTTTAGAGTTTTTCATCTTGATAACCTCAAACTCTTTTGAGATTCATCACTTGCACTAATTGGTTTTTGTTCTTTCATTTCCCTCACACTTCTCCTTCAAAGCATCCTATGCTTCATTAGGAGTGACATAGTTCATGAGTCTCGTATATATTTCATCTTGAACACACGACGAATGGCAAATAGAGCTTTATATTTCTTCTTCTCACTATGGTACCTAATTTAAGTTAATTGAGATTTCTAGGTAGAGAAGCAGGCTCTTTACCCTACTATCTTCGAAGGCTTATAGGTTTGAGATATATCTTCATTTTTCTACCCCAAATTGCATAAATTTTTCTTGAGAATTCAAGAGGTTTAGTAACAAAATAACTACTAGAAGCCATGACTAAGCTCACTTTTGAGATTTTTATACTGGGGAAGCCTTTCTAGTTTTCATTCAACTCATAGGCATTAAAGATTATTTAAACTCTGATACCACGTTGGAAAATTGGCATAGGGAGATAAGAAAAATACACATCAAATTTTTTGCAATGGTTATACTTAACACATTTTTGCTTAGCTTATATAACACATTTTGCCTAGCTTATACAAACTCTAAATACCATAGGATATATATAATCCCTTAGCTACGTGGCTCTCACCATACATGAATGACTCATATATAGATATATGTATTTTTATATTCAAAATAAATGTTGATACATAACAAATTTAAATAATATAAACCCAAAAAAACATACGAACTTAAACATATAAAAATTACAAAATTATTAATTTCCAACTGAAAGTAGCAATGCTCAATTCAAAACTAACTGAAATCATGTGGATTAGTTTAATATTGTTTTTGTCCGTATCATCCATGAGTCAACCAATAACTGAAGCAGCTGTAACAATATCTGGATCACTTGAAACTCAATCAATCACCTCTTGGGTTGCGAAGCTTAGGCCAAGAAATGTAGTTATTTGAAGTGGGCACATAGAAGATAAAACTCCATTACTTTTGTACTCATTATATGTTGGAATGTGGCCTTTATTGCCCCACTTTGCTTCAACCTAGTAGGCTTGTGCCAAGTTGTAAAACTACCAGTAGAGCAACCAAATTAATTTAGTGTTATAGCAAGTAAAAGAGTTTTGATAGCTTGCAGCCTGTTTAACATGCTATGTTATAAATAATGTCGTTTCGTCTTTTGCAATGACTCACTACAAGAATTTCAGGAAATTCTAACGAATAAAATCCGTTAGAATTTCAAAAAAATCTGTTGGGAAAACGCTCGTTGGAATGCTCAATTCCAATGGAAAACAATTCCAACGGACATTTTCCGTTAGAATATCAATTTATAAATTTTCTCCAACAAGCAATTCTAACAGAAATTCCAACGGCTCAAGTTCCGTTGGAATTTTATTCCAACGGAATAATTTTTGTTGGAATTTTTGTTTGAATTTTAATTTTATTAATTTTATTATTATTTTTATATAAATTCAATATTTGACACAAAATAAAATAAAATTTTAAATATATTTTTGCACCTCTTCTCATGAAATAAAGAATTTTGTTCATATTATAAATAAGGTAGAATTTCTCAATATACATGATAACAATCTGATACTAATTAGCTCATAATATATCTACAAATTCAAGACTTATAGAAATGTGCTTTATACAAATTCTTTTTTACAAAAATTTGGTGGAGAAACTTCACCTCATAAACTAATGGATTCTTTGTTCTTCTTAGAGGAGCTTAAGTAACAAGAAGGCAAGCACCCGCTGCACACCATTTTCTCTTCCATCTAAGTTCTACATAAACCCAATTATAATAATTAATTTAACTCAACAAAATCTTATGTAAACATATATTTTTATTCTCAAATTTAACTTAACAAAAGTGATCAAAGTTTGTCAAACAATAATGAAATAGAGAAAAATATAAAAAAATCAATCAAAACCGCCTTTTTTTGCAATTCTGATCAGGCAAACCATCTTTGGTGGTTTGGTTGCATAGATCTCGAAAAGTTATATGAAATAAAAAAAAAATCACCCCAAATGAACAATTGAGCACAAAGTTATGGCCTTTCAAAGTTTCTAAACTACAACCCCAAATTTTTCGTTACTAGTGAGTTCAATCGTTGGTAGAAAACATCAAGGAAGAACACGTTACCTGAGAGGCTTGAGCTAACAGGCTTAAGGTTGCTACCAGCGGTAAGTGCAAGTCGGAGGAGGAGGAGGCTAGGCTGAGCAACAGGAAGAAAATGAAGGGCTGCGGGAGAGGATACAAGTGCTGCGGCGCAATTCCGGCTTCAAACAAAGAAGAAAACAAAGAAAACACGCCGGGAGAGGATTGGAGAACGCAAGGAACAGCGAACAGAGAAGAAGAATTGTGCAAATCTGCAGAAAAAGAAAGAGGGGATGGTAATAAGGGTTTCGAAAATTCCAAATGACATTCCAATGGAATTTGTCCGTTGGAAATAAAATGTAAAACGGTGCGTTACGGTGAAATGTAAAACGCGTCATTTTACTTTTCATTTCCAACAGACAAATTCCGTTGGAATGTCCGTTGGAATAACCTTTTTTAAAAAAAAAATTAAAAACTACAATTTTTTGATATTCCAATGGATATTCAAACGGATTTGAAATCCGTTGCAATGTCCGTTAGAATATTCCAACAGATTTTAGCCCGTTTGAATTTTCGTTGGAATATTCCAACAGACTAAAATCCGTTGATTAATATCTATTGGAATATTCCATTGCAAAATCATATTTTTCTTGTAGTGACTAAAGCAATCTTATTACACAGTTCTACGGTGGCTTCAAATACCATTTTCATGCATTCTGGAAGAGAAATAATGTGACTATTATCCCTGTAATATATAAATTGAGAAAAAAATTGAGTAATTACCTCAGTAAAATATGATTACAAATTTTAAAAACAAATTGCATAATTCATGAAAATTAATCCGTAATAACTCTTGGAAATCTTTGATTTAACATGTTGACCTTTTGATTCTCCGATTGAAATTAACATACTATCACCAACATGAAAAATTTTAAGTCCTGCAGTATAGTATTAAAATCTTCCATATTTATTTCCTACTTTTTTAGAAAATTATTTCTTAAATTTTAGCATTCAACTTAACTACAATAGAAAAAGGTCTAATTGCATGTATTAAAACTTATAGTTAAATTTATATAAATCTACAATTGGTCAATGGCTTTAATAGTTAAGAATCAAGAAACCTCTCGATTGCCTCCGTGAAGAGTTCAAGCTCTTCAACTGTGCCGTAGGCATCATAAGTATCATCAAGCAGACAGAGAATAGCAACCAATTTGGCCATTACGCTTCATCCCAAGCAATACTGTGGCCCATAGGACATGGCTAACGGCCAAAAGTAGGCTTCAACCATCCTATATGTGGCATATGGTACCCTGCTCGTTGCAAAGTCTGATTTTTTCCGCCACCTGTATTATAATTATAAGCCTTTGTTATCCTATAAACTTCTTTCCCATTATATTTTCTAATAAAAAGTATGTATTTATGAAAAATACTAACTAATTCTCTTAAGATTATTAAATCATGAATTGATTGATTAATATTTTAATTTGTAAATCAAAACATAATCAATAAGATTCATAAAACAATATGAAAATAGTATGTTTTATATTATGTATAATAAAATATGAGTATAAATGATAACAAATCATAAGTTTAAATTAAGAAACATAATATTTCTAATATCATAAACTTAAAAAATTATAAATATGAACTTTCAAAAGAGTTAAGTCATGTAGAGATTCAAAACAAACATAATATATTATAAACAAATAACACAATAGAGAAAAAAAAATAAGATTTGAAAAATTGGGTGAGGGTAAAAGTGAGCCAAAGTGCTGTCATATTGTTTTGAAGTGTTATAAAAGAAAATGAAAAAAATGCCCTCATTGAGCTGTTTTTTAAAAGTAGATGGCATAGAAATCGACTCAATTGCTATTGCACCCCTATTTTCTGCATAAGAAAAGAAGGAGCTTTGAATAGAAGTTTTACAGTTTGAGAGATATCGGAGGGGGAACTAATTTAGATTAAGATTATTTTAGTGTCAGATCTAATCGAATGGCATGATTCAAATTGTGAACATCTGATTCCGACTTCCATGGAATAAAGTCATATAAAATCTAAGTAAGGAAAATCACATCAATTTAAATTAGAACATAACATTTGTAATGTTAAATAAATTTATGGAACAAAATAAGTGTATTTCGAGTTATTGTATCTTTACATTCCTTCCTTGTGTGGTGACGTTGCCGATTTCACTTTGATGCAATTTCTAAAGCATATCAAAATCTAGCTTTGCAAATTAAGGTTAGCATCATTATGGGAAGAATCATGTTGATAGAAAGACATGTAATGTCTATCCTAGGCATTCCCTTGTAAAGAGGTTGCTTTAAGATGTGTTAGATTTGTGCGGCAAGAGAAGGGCTCAGTTGGGAGCTGAATAACATAAGCTGAGAAGAGGTGAAATCAAGGCCTTCGGCAAGTAAACCCTCTCCGTGTGTACTTGCTTGTGCAGCTTCGTACAAGCTTAACATTCCTCGAACATCTTTGCCAGGTACCTCTGAAGTTTCCTCCTTCATCCTTAAATTTTTTGAATACATATGTTTTCATTAAGTGATAATGATTTATCAGCTACAAATCAACTGTCATCAATATCAACCAAAATATGTTTTCATAAAATTTATTGTTGGATTGAATATATTAATTATATAAATTATATTTATAAAATTTTACATTTATTTGAAATTAGTTACTATTGCATAAATTAACATAAAATATGTTTCTTAAATATAAATAAATTTTAATTATATAATTATATACTAATTGTTATTTAAATTTTCTATAATTTTATATAAATGATAAATATAATAATTATTTGTAAATTAATGATTTGATTGAAAAGAATCACATTTTACTAAAAATTATTAATTAATGTAAGTATTATAACTTTTAGACCGGTGTCAATCTATCCCACTCTCACAAAGATATGAAAAGTCATTTGTAAACAATTTTTAACTGATTTAAAAGGCAGTTGTGCTGTGATTGTAGAAAAATAAATGAAAAAGTGGATGTAATGCGACAAAAACCGACCACGATATAATAGCAGACGTTTAAAATTCTGTGTGCCATGCCGCCTTTTATGTTTATTTTTTATGTTGCAATCTTTGCAACCATTGTCACTGTCCTGATAGCAATTATAATACGAGTAATGCTGTTTGTATTTTGTTATGTTTATTTTTTATATAAAAAAAATTGTCGACTCATTTCTTTGTTTCCAAATAAAAAAGAATTTTTTTATTAATATAGAAAGGAGATTAAATGTAAAGAAGTGCAAATAATATTATTCAACTTTTACTAATATTATATCTTATTTATTACAAAATTTTTATATAGATTAAATTATACTTTAATTTAATAAGGTAAAAATTAATATGAATAATTAATAATTATTATTTTTATTCAAAAAATAAACATACCTAAAACTACTCTATAACCTTTAATACAATGAACTTAATTTATTACTAAAATTAAATATGATTTATAAATATTTTTTTTATTTTTTCCATAGTATTTTTATTGTTGAGATTGCATGAATTATCTCCTAAGATTTTTCTAAATAAAATGATCTTTCACATAAGAATCTTTCTTCTTTAAATTGATTGTTTACTACAATCAAAAGAAACTCCTTCATTTTAATTTTTAAAAAGAATATTGTTTATAACACATAAAATATCATATAATTTCTTTATTTTTGAACATAATTTATATTAAGTAAAACTTGTATTATTGACAACTTCAAACACTTCATTTACAGTAAGTATTCAATTTTTTATCTCATATATGTATGATTATCTTTTGTCCTTTTTTTTTAATTTGGGATTTGAATTAGTCTACTTAAATTATTTATTGTTTGTCTTGACCATGACTTATTTTAGATTTTAGTTGTGGTATATATGAGTTTTTGGAAGTTATCATTTTATTAAATTTGAAAAATATTATTAAAACCTGTGGTTAAATTTTTTCTTAGTTTTTTTAATATGTAGTTTAATTACTTAATTTTATTTATTTGATAGTATTTTTCTTTACTGAGCATAATTTTTTAGTTAATTAGTATAATATTGGTAATAAAGCAGATCACTTTAAATCTTATACTGTACGCCAGCAGACGAAATGATCAAGAACTGAGGGTTCATGTGTTTATTTCAATATTGTTTCCTGTTGTCATTTTCATAGAAAACAGAAAATTTGTTAGAGAATATGTTTTGAACTCTTTTATTAATTTTTAAATAAAGATTTTATTTTAAAAAATTTAGAAAATAGCAAAAATATTTTCCACTTTTACATTGTGACAGTTTTTAAATTAATTGAATTTATTTAAATAAATTATGAAAATCTCTATTACTGTACTTTTACATACCAACAACCCTCATTTTTACCACAATCACCATTATTGTTCTTGCTTCCACCTCCATTGCTGCTGCCACCACTAATATCTCTACCACCATTGTCACTACTTCCTACTCAATTGTCGCCATCACCACCAATGCCTCCATTTTCATCATGGCCACTACCATCATCACTATCTCCATTATTACATCAACCACCCATTATAAGTCATTATTATCTATAATCATCGCATGATCATTTATTATGGCCCGACATTTCTATCAATACCATCCACTATTACTCTGATGATCAACAATCCACCTCCACTCTTATTTTCATTGCTTTCATAACCACTACTCACATCTGTCATTCATTACTACTATCAACATCCATCTTTATTATTATTTGCCAAAACTATTATATAGAATCACAATTATTTTTACCATTAATATCTACACTTCTATAATCAACCATGAACTTTCCAATAATTATTATTTCAAGATGAAAATAAAATTATATTTAATTAAATATCAATCATATTTTTAAAAAATAAAAATAAAAATATTTTCATAAATCAAACACACCTTTTCTAATTGAACAACTTCCCTTTTTTTTTATTCATTTCTAAATGCAGACTAATAAATTGAGAATTAATTTCAAAAGTGTCTTTTTTTTTTAAGGTCAAATCACTGAATAATACTAGGAATGAAGGAAAGGAATTCTCCATTTGCTTGTTTGATTCACTTGCTTAGACCTCCAAACATATAGCAAAATGTACATAGTGATTTTAAAAGATTATTTGATAACTAATTACATGAATATTAACGGTGATAAATTCAGAATTTGAATATTGGAGTGATAATTTTAATGTGAAGGAGATTAAAAAAATAAAAAATATTATAAAATTATATATAAAAATTTTAAAATTGTGACAATATATGAAAAATATCCAAAAAATATATTAAAATTACTAAACAATACAATCTTATTCTCTCTCTCTCTCTCTCTCTCTCTCTCTCTCTCTCTCTCTCTCTCTCTCTCTATATATATATATATATATATTAGTCTAAGTATGAGTATTGCAATATCTAGAAATTCTAAAACAATTAAGAAAAAGATAACTTGTAAACTTTATAATTGTTAAAATTTATATAAAATAAATTGTAAAAAAATCTTGGGCATAAAAAAGAAGCTCACATTGTATTTAAACTTAAATTTTGTACAAAATATATAAAATCGTGTTGTATGTCATGGAGGGTCAGGTCACTCTCTTAATCCATCTTTGAATATTAGGATCCATAACTCATTTTATGTTTGATATAACATGCAAAGTACTTAATTGAAATTCAAATCAACCGTATTTCATCTTCCTAAAATTATTATTTGATTTTTACTCCCTGTAAAATTAACATAAGATCAATTTTGGTCCATTTTTTAAAATGAGAAATGGAAAACTAACGTGGAAAGAAGGAAGAAAAAAAAGGAAAAAAAGAAAAGGAAGGAAGAAAGGGAGAAAAAAAGAGAAAAAGAAAATTTTTAAAACTAAATTATTTATCATAATTTTTATAAATATATATAGTGATTTAACTTAAAATTGCAGTATTGAAAAATACTATTTTTAGTATATTTATTTTGACAAAATATTTTAATCTATTTACTCTGTAATTTTAATAGGATTATTTTTAAAATAATTATTAAAATTACTAAAAAAAATTAAATAAACCTGCTATTAATTACTAAAAAAATTATTTATTTATTTTTTAAAGTAATTTATTTATTTTAGTTACTTGGAACTCTATTTGTCAGCTGTCTCCAATTTGATGGAATAACATGGTGGTCTTCAATTTTGATAGATTGGACCCGATTTGATCTTATATTACGATTATAACTGAATAATAATTTTAAAAAGATGGAATATAATTTATTTATATTTTAGAAGATAAAAATATATTTAAATTTAAAAATTATTTTTTAAGGGGAGATTAATCATATTAAATATAAGGATGTAAATATATTTTCATAAAATTTTGAATCTCTAAAAAATATGATATGTGAAAATTAAAATTAGAACAACGCTTGCATAAGAATGTTTACATCATTCTTTTCTAACGTGGCTAGTGAATTGACTTGATTCCAAATGTCAAATTGAAAAAGAAAGAATGAGGAACTCTATTTGCCAGCTGTCTCCAATTTGATGAACTAAGTAAGGTCATCTTCGTTGGATAGACTGGACATGATTTGACCTTATTTTAATATTACGATTATAACTGAATAATAATTTTAAAAAGATAAATATGATTTATTTGTAATTTAAAAAATAGTTTCTAAGAGAAGACATAAAAATAATTATATTAAATATAAGAATGTAAATATGTTCTCATAAATTTTGGAATTCTTTGTAAAAATATGACATGTGACAATTAAAATTAAAACAACACACTCACAAGTATTTTTACAGCATTCTTTATAATGGCACCCTAGAACTCTATTTGCCAGCTGTCTCCGATTTGATCGAATAAGAAAATCGACTCCAATTTGATAGATTGGACACAATTTGATCTTATCTTAATATTACAGTTATAATTGAATAATAATTTTAAAATGATGAAATAAAGTTTATTTGTATTCTAAAAGATAAAAATATATTTAAAATTAAAAATTATTTTTTTTCAAGAGAAGAAAATTAATCATATTAAATATAAGAATATAAGTATAACTTCATAAATTTTTAATTTTTATACGAAAATATGATGTCTGATGATTAAAATTAGAACAATACTTGTACAAGTATTCATAAGTTTTATAAGCTTTTAGGAATTTATTATAAAAATTGTAAATTTATATTCGAAATTTTACAATTTTATATGAGATTCATGTGAAATTGTGAATACTTTCATTAATCATTGTTACATAAAAAAATTAATAAATTTTTATTTTTACAAAAATGTCACAATTTAACAGACGTAAGCGAGCCAGCCAGTTATGTCATAGTTGATGTCTGAAATCTGCATGGGATCTGGAACAAAATAAGTTTTCACACTTAATTGATAAAAAATTTTAAAATTTTATTATTAAATTTTAAAGTAATAAATAATTAAAAAAAATTTCTAACTTGATAATTATTTATTATTTATTATTTATATTATTAATTACGGTAATTTATTTTACATTCTAAATTATATTTTATACTAACTACTAAATCTTGATCTTTTGTCCGAAATACAAACATCATATTATAAAATATAAAATCTACAGAAAATTTTTCTCATGATTAATAATTAGATACTTAAATTTTGCCACCGGAAATGTGGTCACATGGCAGACAGTGACATTTCAAAATTATCGGAACAAACGATAATAGGCATGTCGGACAGTATTAATTAATTAATGTCATCCCGCATGGACAGCTCCGTCTCCGGCCAAAAATCGTTTATTAAGATAAGGTATTATCTTCTGCTTAGGTTATGGGAAGCGAATAGTTTCAACGAACGTGGACATGAATTCACCCACAAAATCAGGTTTTTGGTGTCTGATGCCTGAAATAAAAACATCTTAACATTTCTACGAAAAAAATTCCTATTGTGAATGCATAATTTAAAGTTTAAACTCTACGAAGTAAAATTCTTATTATTATTTCATATTATTGTAATATAAACTTTTTTAAAATTTATTTAATTGGTGAAAATAAATATTTTTGATACAAAAATTATTTATTTATTTCTAACTATAATTTAAATTTATTAGAAATAAAAAAAATTATTTATCAAATTTTTTCTTATGATTATTTCATATTATTATAATACAAACTTATTCCTTTCTCTTTTCTTTCCTCTCACTTTCCTCTCAACCAATCAACAAACTTCCTTTTTCCTTTCCTTTTCTTTCCTCCCATTTTCCTCTCAACCAATCAACATTTTACCCTTTTTCTTTCCTCTCATTTTCTTTTCTCTATTTTTTTTTCTTTCTACCAATCAAGGCCTTAAGCCCTGTCTAAACAAATATTTTTTTATAAATATTATAATACAATTTGATGTTGTTTTAATTAGTAATTTTTTTCATATAATTTTCAACACATTTTTATGTGATCAAATTAATGACAACTATATTAAATACATTAAATTTTGAATAAATACATTAAAATGATTTCAAAATCATATAAAAAAATTGATTTTATAAAACAATATATTAAAGTTATGAAACATTATAATCTTATTCTAAAAAAAAGATATATTTATTTGAGTATAAGTATTATGATGTCTATATAATCTAAAGCAATTAGGAAAAAAAATAACTCATACAAATTACAATTGTTAAAATTTAAATAAACTAAATTGTAAAAAAATTGAGTATAAAAAAGAAACTCACTATAGTTGAACTTAAATTTTATACATAATATATAAAATCGTGTTGCAAGTCGTAGGAGGGCAAGGCATTCCCTTGATTCTTTAAATATTAGGATATATAACTCAATTAATTTTATGTTTGATATATGAATCCCAATACGGAAAGTACTTAATCCCACAATAACTTAACTTGAACCAAAGATACAGGAAAGATACACAAAAATGAATACATTAAATTTTTTTTTTTCAAAGAGATTGGAGAAGGAAATTAACTATATCAAGTATTAAGGATATATATAAATGTAGCCATGAACTCTAGGCTTTCTAGAAAAACATGAGGGGTGGCAATTAAAAGCAGGATAACGCTTTTATAAATATTGATAAATTTTATAAGTTTTGATGAATTTATTATAAAAGTTGTAATTTTATATTCAAAATTTTACGATTTTATTTGAATTTCGTTTGTAATAAATGAATACTCCATTAATCATTGTTTTATAAAAAAAAATAATTTTTTTTTTAATTTTATAAAAATCCCAACTTAAAAAAATTATGAAATTATAAGAAAATTTTACAAAAATTACAAAAATGCATTAGGATACATATTCATTCGAGTGCATAGGAAACATGACCATCGAATGGCCAATATGTAATTTAAATTGATAGCCCCCAAGGTCTTTCATGATGACAAATAACAAATGGTGTGTGTATATATTCAAATAGTAATGCAAATCCTTGTATTATATCATATACAATGTGTTCAGTGTGACATCATTTATAAGTATTAATAGATATGTTATGCTATGATTAAGGAATATATATGATAAGATTATAATGCATGCTCGTTTGTTAATTTGTTTTAATTATATATTTGAATCATATATATATATATATATATGATAAATTAGATTGGACTAACTATATGTGTCACAAAGTTTATGTTTATTTTATAGAATTGTCCAAAAAAGTGAGAGTGAGTATTGGATTTAAGCATTGAGAATTCTTGTCTTGCTCTTCTCTTAAAGAATGTCAAAAAACAAAAGTTGTTTCAAGTTTTAAAGACTTAAAAAATTGCAATTTTAGATGTTTGGATGTTTCAAGTAAAACCTTGGGTCTTTATTGGGTATATAGTCTTTTTCTTTTAGACTTAAACTTTCTTCTTAAATAGAATTTTTCATGATTTAGAGTTGAATTTTGCTTTACAAATTCCTAGCTTACTCTATTATGTTTTCTTGGTTGGCCTTGGTTTCAATTAATGAAATATTTATTTAGGCCATGGTTTAGTGAAAATGTAAAGGTATTTAATTATTTGAACTTAGCTCATTTTTTAAAATTATTTTTGGAAGGTTTCCTCAAGATTTTGCTCAAAAAGCTCTTGAAATATTTTCACAAAAATATTACAACAAGTGCATACATCATTTATCAAATTATTTAAACTTGAAAATATGCTTTTGTATTTGGAACATTTTTACCAAAAACATTCTAATATGTTCTTAAATAATTCACCAAATTATTTAAACTTGGAAATATATTTTTGGGTTGAAATATAAACTTTGAAATGATTTTAAATGGTTTTAAAATGAATTTAAAAAATTTGAATTTCAAAATTTCCCCCTATGATTCAACTCGACACTTTTGCATTGCATTCGTGATCATAATCATAACAACAGGCAAGTGACAAAGAGTTTATGAAATCTTGCAATTTGAATTAGTATTGTCACTGTGTTTTTGTGATTTTGATTGTAAGCCTCACAAGGGTGCTTGATAGTTTGCAAAACAATACAATTCTAATCAGGTTTTATGTTATATTTTTACCATTCGAATAGGAAGACTTTGAACAAGATCTTCATGATTCTATTCATGATTTTGATTGCAATTCAACATTTAAATTTGCAATCATGACTGCAAGGGATAAATTATAAAATAACGGTTATTCTATTGTGTGTTATTCTCACTTGTTATAAATACCCATTTTACATATTTCTTAAGTAGCGAAACCCTAATTCCTAAAAGGTAAACATTATTTTTCATCTGTGCTTTAATTCTTTACTAATTTCTTCAATATGAGCTATATTTGAGTAAATCTATACCTATTAATTCAATTTGTAATTTAAACTTTAAAGTTCTTTCAATTTCTACTACAACTTTTCAAACACATCTAGAATTTCTAGAATAAGTCTTACATAGGGCTGAAAAAGTAGTTGAGCCCTTTGTTTTTTATTTTTGAGTGAGTGATTGAGTTTCTTAAAGAGTGTTTCGATTGTGGTTGAATAATCACTGTAAAGGCTTCTCCTTGTGCATGTTCAAACTTGGAGGGACTGATTGTATTTAGTGGATTCAAGCTTAATTAAGAGTTTCAGAGTATAAGTATACCTTGGAAATAGTTTTTCATGGGAAAACCTTTATAAATTTGTGTTTGAATATGTCTATATCTACTCTCTTTATTTGCTAACAATTGATATTTTGATACCTATTTTTATTCTTGTTGATGATTGAGATTGTGTAATGCTCTACTTCATTATTAATCATATTGTCTTGATATTGGTATGCTTGAAAGAAGTGATCATTTCCTTCTATAAATGTGTGCGTTGAACCATTGCCAATGTATAGTTAGATGAGTTACTTTGCACAAGTGTTTTAATTTGTTATATTTTGTGTGTAAACATCTTCATTAAACTATGTATAGTTGGACCAATTTACTTCAAAATTATGCCTGAAAATATCACAACTCTAGATTATTGGGGAGGGAGGAAATTATGGGTAAAGAACTTGGTGATGTTGCTAACTTCTTCTTGGTGCAATTTTTGCTAAATTATTGAAATCTAGTTTTGCAAAAGCCAGGATGATTTCAATATGGGAAGGATCTTCTTGGTAGAAAGAGATGTAATATATATCTTGCCTCCAGCCTGATCAGTCCCTTATAAAGTGGATGTCTTAAATTGTGCTTGACTTTTGCAGCGAGTGAAGGGCTCAATTGGGTGTTCAATGACTTAATTAGGTGATTGGAAGTGAAATCAAGTGCCTCATCAAGTATATCCTCTCCAGGAACCCTTAATTGTGCAGCTTCATGTAAGGTTAACATTCCTCCAATATCCTTAGAAAGTTTTTCATTGAAATTTCCTTTGCTGTCCTTGAATTTGTTAAAAGCATCTGTCCATTAAGAATATGATTATCATATTATCAATGATCAATGACGGTGAAATATAGTTATTAGAAATGTGATAAAAGAATTACCATGTCACTTTATTAAAATAAGTATGAAAATGTAAACTAGTAAATGGTGTGGCCTTGTTTCTTGTAAGGGCTAGAGTTGTTTCAAAATTTTCTAAACAGAAAATTTCCTCACATTTTTAACCTTTTATATACTAATAATTTATAAATAGACATGTATATATAATAATGTTATCCAATTTGATGATGAATCTAATTGGTTGAATTGATTCAATCTTGACTCGATAGTAGTCAAATTAGTATTCAAACACAATTTGAAAATACTGATTATAATATAATAAGTTAAAACAAAAATTTCAAAAACTATTATAGTTAAAAAACTGCGCCTGATGAAATGCGTTAACCTTGTTGCCTAAGCAATCGAAATGTAGAGCAAGGGTATGAAGGTTACCATCATGTGCTATGGTATAACCGTTGGTGTAAATGTTGCGAAGTTGCTGTAATGTTTCCTCAATTTCATGTTCAAAGTGACAAGGCACACCTAAACGTTGAAGTGAGTCAATGAAATTTTTTTGTGGGAGTGAGATTTTGTCATCAGTGATTGAGAACAGCTTCCTTACTTGTTCCTTTAGTGTTCCGTATTGTTGCTTCATTTTATTTCTGTCTTCCTGCAAGTAGTTATATATATGTAGATGAATATAGACTCACAAACGTAATACGCATTAAGAATTAAGTTGAAGGTGGAATGGAATATATACCACAGAAATAGACGAATATGAAAGGAAATAATCCCCCCAAATGGTAGGATGAAAATTTGCAGAACGCCGACCGGAGGAAGCTGTGGATGTTGTTCCATGGCTGCGAGCTGGAAGCACTGAAACTGTGGCTTGTCTATTTCTCTTTACTGATATGCTGTAACTGGGGTCTTAATTCAGCCAATATGTGCTTGCTGAGTTATTTATATACAGAGAACCCAAGGGGCAAATGCAAAGGCAATAGAAAACGTTTGAAGCCCATATATATATTTATATATATATATTATTTTAGTTATAAAATATTAATATAAAAAATGTTATATTTGTTGGATGCTAACATGAAAGAAGTATGAAGAAAATCGACAATTGCTTTACCCCAATACCATGATACTATGCATTGACAAATTACGAGTTGCTGATCAGGTGAAGAGTAAGGGTCAAATAATCATCAGATGTAGGTTAAGTATTGGAGTTGATAGTCTTGTAAGTGATCAAATAAACAAGTAAGGTCGATCATAAGCATCGCGTGTGGCTGAACAATTTCTAAAAATCATGTGAAATCATAGGATGAGTCATAACAATGTAAGAATAATTTTGTGGACTAACATAAATCATGTTTTTATAATTAAATTACAGATTTAATATTTAAGTTAATTATGAGTGTTT